>JAKSZT010010858.1:161713-294352 GCA_026826555.1 Tolypeutes matacus
GAAGGAAGGAAGGAAGGAAGGAAGGAAGGAAGGAAGGAAGGAAGGAAGGAAGGGAGGGAGGAAGGGAGGGAAGAACCAGGTGCGTTATTCAGAGGCAAATCCCATAGGACCTCAATTGTACTTTCTACTAAACACAGTCCCAGTAAACTTAGCTATGGGCTTGCTACCCTGATATGTTCTTTATATTCTACCTCTTTATGTTCTTAAAGAGGTTCCTGAATCATCAAAAACAGACCATATGCCATTAGTAAATGCTAGTTAAGTCAAGGAAATATAGGATGTCTTTTAGGAAGCATTTCATTCAAAATGGTTAGAATAAAAAGAAAAAATGTTTTCGTATGTATAGCCATCAGCACCGCCCCCCCCCGCCATCTTGTTCAGCACAGCTGGCTGGTCTTGAGAGATACCAGGGTTTTCAGTATTCTACTCACCTCTGATTGTGCTTTCGCTTCCTGAATGAGAGTTAGGACGGTAGATTTTGACCCCACTGATGATAAAATGGACTGTAATCTTTGCTGGTCTCCTGCTGAGACTAGAAGTTGATCCAAGCTAAATAATATAAATATGTTTGAAGAACATTAAAACAAAACAATTTCTCCATTTATAAGGCTATTTATACAACCTAAACCATCCAAAACACTATGTTGCAGATATTTTCTGAATTTCATGCTTTCTTTTGGTCATAACTCCCACTCCAATCTACTTGAAGAATCGTGCATGCTGAACAGGAATTTTATTCACTGCCAATGGTAATGGGAATTGCTATGAATTCATGTATTCCTCCAAGATATTAGAAGGCCAATGAAGGAGTTTAACAGAAAATTGCAGACATATTTAAATTAACATTCAACCTATAGGCTCAAGTGAAATATTTGAAAATATGTCAGAGTTCCTGTTGAACTCCAATAATCTACAAAGGCCTGAATTTGTCTTTGGGGATAGGCTTCTCTTTCCCCCAATCTCCCTCTTGTATTGATTTTGCTCCAGTATCACATCCTATATAATCCTCTACTCAAGCAACATTTTGGCAAATACTTTTCCCACACGTACTTAAGTTTATTTTGTGTAATATATTGTTTGATTCACACACACAAAAAAACAAAAAAACAAACAAAAAACAAAACAACAAAAAAAATTTACATGTATCCATTACATTTAATTGAGAAATGTATATATTTATTCATCTGTGTTTACTTTTTAGTTTTTTATTGCTTATGTTTTCAGTTATTAAATGTACAAAATAAAGTTAAAAAAAAAAATAAATAGGAAAAAAAAAAAACCCAAAAAAAAAAAACCCAAAGGGGGTTAAAGGCAATGTGGTATTCTGGAATGGTTCCTGGAATAAAAAACAGACACTGGTAGAATTTTTCAGTGACATTGAATAAAGTCTGCAGATTAGTTAATGTTATTGTTCTAACGATAATTTCTTAGTCTTGACAAATGTTATATAAGATGCGAACATGAGGGAAGCTGGGAGAGAGGTATGTGGGAACTCTGCTATCTTCCCAACTTTTCTATTAAACCTAAAACTATTCTAAAATAAAACAGCTTCTTTAAAAAACAGAGGAGGGTCATACCTATTAGAATGGCTAAAATCCCAAACACAGCACAGCCCTGGCGAGGACGTGGAGCCACAGGAACTCTCACCCAGTGCTGGTGGGAATGCAAAGTGGTGCAGCCACTTTGGAAGACTGTCAGGCAGTTTCTTTCAAACATAAGTTTACCCCAGAATCCAACAACTGCTCTCCTAGGTATTTACCCAAAGGAGTTGAAAACTGATGGCTACACAAAAACCTGCACAGGAACGTTTACAGCTGCTTTATTCATACTGCCTAGAATTGGAAGGAACCACATGCTCTTCACTAGGTGAATGAATTAACAAACTGGTACATCTACACAATGGACTATTAGTCCATGATAAAGAAATCAGCTATCAAGCCACAGAAAGACACGGGGGAACCTTAAATGTGTGTTGCTAAGTGAAAGAAGCCAGTCTGAAAAGGCAACATACTCTGTGAATCCAACAATATGATACCTTGGAAAAAGCAAAACTATAGACTATAGAAACATTAAAAAGATCAGTGGTTGCCAGGGGCTCAGGGGGAAAGAGGGAAGGATGCAAGGTGGAACAAAGGACATTTTTTTGGGCAGTGAAACAATAGTGTGATGCTAAAATGGTGGAGACATGACGTTATAGATTTGTCAAAACCCATTGGAAGATACAACACAGTGAGCCTTAATGTAAATTATCGACTTAGCTACTAATAATGTAGCAATATAGGTTCATCAATTGTATCAAATGTCCCTCCCACACCAATGCAAGATGTTAATAATAGGGGAAATAACATATGTGTGGGGATATGTGGGAGCTTTCTGTACTTTCCATGATTTTTCTGTAAATCTAAAACTTTGCAAAAAATAAAGTTTATTATATAAACAAAAATTAAAAATAGAAAAGATGCTGGTGCTGGTGGTGGGGAGCAAATACTTACTTAACTGACCAGCTTTTTCCGGAGGGCAGATCCTGGGTTGTTTCACCCACATCATTGACTGAACCAGGCGCCTCGGCCTCACTGGCTTTAGGGCTGCTTCTTGCTGGACAGGCCCCGTTTCCGCTCTTGGCAAGACACGAGAGGCCAGCAGATCCATTGAGGCCCGGAAAGCCTCCAGCAGGGGAGCCGAGCGCCCTCCTGGGGATGATCTCCAGCTCAGTTTTGAAGAGCACGGCGGTCGGCTCTGCTGAGTAGTCCTCACTGCAGAGCTTGTCAAGGTCGGGCATGCTCAAGGCTCTCAGTTCCTGGAGCTTAGAGCGGGTTAAAGGTGAAGGCTGGGCATGGCGCGCCGCGGACTTGTTCCTCTTGACAGGAGATGCTGGGGTCACTGTGGGGGTGGGAATTCCTGAAGGACCAAGTGGTTTTTTTGGTTCCGAATCAGGGTCCTTGCTGTGGGTCTCTACCAGATTCTGTCGGGGGACCGTCAGTGTTGTGCTGGATGGGGACTTGGTCATCTGGGGGAGGAGGGTGCTGGCTTCACTTTGGCTTTCACTGCAGGAGCTCAGGCTTCGTCTCAAGGACCTTGCCGCGTCACCGGGGTGGCTGAGGCTCCCTGAGGGAATGCTGCTCGACGGGCGTCTCCCAATGGGAGGTTTGGAGCTCACTGACAGAGAAGGGAAAGCACTGGACTTGGCTGCGGGCCGGTCGGCGTTGGCCAGATTCTCAAAGGACTTGATCCTCTGCTTTACCGAGAAAAATGAGGTAGATTCATGGGGCCAGCTCTGCTCATAGTAGTGTCTTCTGGTGACTTTGATCTTGTCCGGGACAGGGCAGCTTGTGTCCCGCACTGAAAGGGCATCTCCTTCAGCTGTTGTAGGGAGGTTCCTTGATGTCTCCAGCAGGGGCTTTACATTATATACACCGTGCCCATTAACCAGGCCAAGAATGCAGCCTTTGGATGCCCTTGACTCAAGGAGGCCATCGCTTGTCCCAGGGGCCTGGCTGTCCTGATGAGATGGGCTGAGGCGGGAATGACCCTCCCGTCCAAAATGGCTGGAGAACTGGGCTGGCATGGAGTAGGTCCTGGTCGCTGGCCTGGGTGTGAAGTAGGGATGGTCATCTACTTGGGTGCCCGTGGCAACGACATCCTTGGGCATTCCTTGCGATTCTGACATTGGGCTTGTTTTTCCCTGGGAGGATTCTGACTTTTTGGCAGGCAGTTGAGGGGAGGAGGAGGTAGCCAGCTTTGCCACGCTGAGAGATCGTTGCATTTCCTGCTCGACCTGGGAGGCACGAGGGGTGCGTGGGGATGGATAACTGGGGGATGATTCCACCGGCTGGTGGCAGAGTCTGATTTCGCCCTTCTCCTGCCTGTCACTTTCAGTTGGCCTGTCACCACCTGCATTCTTTTGCATTCTTGCAGAAGCAATCTCAACTATTTTCAGATGGTTTGTTCTTTCTAGGGGATCGCTGGCAGTTATTTTGCTTCCTTTTTCACCAGTCATGCCAGGCTGGGCTGCTTCTGATGCTGAATCTGTTTGGCCGGACGTGCGGAATTCGCTCTGTCTGGTAGGTTGAATCTCCCGCCTGTTCCCTGCTATAGACAGACCATCTAGTGCTGCAAGACTACCTGACCCCGAGGCAGCAGGGGGCGCTTTGCTCTCTGGTCCACACATAGGGGATTCTGGGGTGGCTGGGCCACTTCTGTTGGGTTCTGATGGGACAGCCGTCAGGAACCTACTACACGTACCCTGTTCAGGAAGAGTCTTGGGGGAGGTCAGGGACAAAGTGAATGTTCGGATGCTTGTGTCTGATGCCGAGGGCTTCAGAGACCTAGAGGCAGCTGGCGACACCTTGCTCTCCAGCATGCTCTTGGGAGGCTTGGGGGTAACTGTGGCATCTCTGTCAGGTTCCTCGTGGACAGCTATGTGGAACCGATGTGAGGCTACCTTAGAAAGCATTTTGTGAGAGTTTGGGGATGAAATAAAGGCTTTCCTGTGGTCTGGCCCCCCAGCCTTTGTAGTAGCAGCAGCAGGAGCCTCAGAACTGACTTTGCTTTTACTTTTGATGCTGAGCCTTTTCAGCTTAGGACCAGATTTGGGTTTCTGACAGTTGCTTAAAAGCGTTTCTACCGAACTTTTTTTTGGTGGGTCTTTATTTTCGAGGTTTGTTTTCGGCTGAGGAGAGCTATTCGGCACAGTAACCCCTTTTTTGTGGTTTGAGCTCAACGCCTGAATTTTGGCATCAGGACTTCTGGTTGGCATCATGGATTGTTCCTTTTCAGTTTTGCTCTGCAAATGCATACCTTGGTTATTTCTATTTATTTCTTTAAACCAGGCCATGATGGGCCTCCTGGAGATCGTTTTTGGTTTCTGTAGCAAGTCATCCAGGTCTTGGCTTTCAGAGATGTGTAGGTTTGCCAAAACAGATTCTCTGTTCTTAGGGGCATCCACACTTAAGGAGGACGTAGTTTCGGTTGCGTTCATCTTTGTTTCTTGTTTATCATTTGAGGTTTCATCATCTAGCAAGTCATGTTCTGAACCATTCACCATGTTAGGAGAGCAGAGAGCGACGGGCAGGTGGTGACAATGGCTGGCGACTTCATAAGGCTGACTGTTTTCCACGGCTGAGCCTGTGCCGGCAACTTCCATAGTTTCTTCTCCACACGAGGAACTGAGGCCCTGTGAAATATGAGTCTCGTGCTCCTGAGAGTTTCTATCCAACAGTGAAGATGACGGGGAAGAGTTTGGGATTGAAGGGTATGAGGCTCCTGGCACAAAGGAAGCTCTTTCACCTGGATTTCCCACCGATTCACTCAGAGCACTCTGCTTTACTGGCAGAACTTTGGCTAAAGCAGAGTGGGGTGCTGGCTGGGCAGGTAGGCGAGCAGCTGGCGAGGACAGGTGGGGGCAACCATTTGTAGAACAAATTTCAATTTGCTCCTCCTCGGACTCTGTGGTATCTTCCTTGTGAGGTGGCCTGCGAGAACCAGGCGGGGACCAGCTGTCCCTGGCGGAAGCACGTGGGGCTTCAGCGAGCGACTCGGGGTCAGAAGATGAGTCCTCAGCATCCCCATACATGGATGAGAGGGATGGTTCGGTACTGTCGCCTGGGCCCGACAGGGACATGCTATCTTCATGAAAATTGCTAAAATTTCGAGAGTAGTTGCTCAGAAAGTTCTTGTTCACAGTAAAATGTTTATCGGGATTAACTGACTCGAAAACTGAAGGCTGGGGGGCCCACTGTGGGTGAGGGGGTGGCCCGGCAGCCCAGGTCCTCCTTGGGGAGGGGGTTCGTTTTCCTGTGACCGGCTCGGCCGGGCAGGAGCTTCCACCTCCAGCTCCTGCTGGGGTTTGACCCCGAGCACTGTCCTCTGGACTTGCACAGGCCCCTTTCTGATTAGACTGAACGCCTGCTTCAGAAGCAGTCAGCCCCTGGGTGAACCTGTTGATGTCAGTCACAGAGCTCTCTCTCCTCTCCCCTGGGCAGCAGCGCACCCAGGCATCACCACATGCTTCCTGGGTCTTGTCAGTGGATGACAAGGAAGGGCCAGTCGGTGGTTCCCTTTCAGAAGCAGAGTCTGTTCCCCTGAGCAGAGTGCACTCCCTGGAGTTTTCAGGTATGCGGATTTCTGTTGTTGCCAAAGCCTTGCTGTGGTTACCTTGAACGGCTTGTCTCTTCTCCTGGGATGTGACGAGGTCTTGTGACAGGATGGCACTAGCTCGAGGCACTCCCTCTGTGTTGGGATCTGCAACCTTGAGGAGAGCTGCCTTCCTGGCCTTGTCAGGTGAGCTGGCTTCTGAGGCTGCTCGAGTCTTGCTGAAGTCAGGAGCAGCCACTATCTTCTTCCCTGGGGACACGCTGCGGTCGCTGGTGAGCCTCACGTGAGACCTGCCCTCGGATTCAGAATCGGTGACCTTGGGTGACGCTGGCTTGCTGGGGTCCTCGGGCAGAATGACCTCCCCTGCATCTACCGAGGTTCTTCTGGGCTTGGGGTGAACGGTCCCCTCCTGGCCCCGGACAGTGATGTGGTCTGATGAGCTGGGCGAGCTGTTCAGGCCTGTGTTGAGAATTTAAACAAAAGGTCCAGTGGTAGGGGAGATAAAGGGGAAAAGATATAAGAAAATATAAAACTTCTCAAGGAAAAAGAAAGGAAAATTATAAGCAGTCTCAAATTTTGTTTTTCTTTTTCAGAAAGACATTCTGTAGCCTAAATGCAGGCCTTCTTGTCTTTCTGTTTTTGCATCTGTAAAATTACAGAGCACCACCTCTATCAAATACCACCCTGCTGCAGACGCTCTCAAACCATTCAGACTAGTCGGCAGAGAGAACACTCGTTTCTGCACTTCCTCTCTCTCTTTTGGTTATTTTTAAGGCTAGAGGCCACCAGAACTCCTTAGCTTGGGCATGTTTACAGCTTCCACTCTCTGATGACAAAAGCCCCAGGATGCAAGCTGTTCCATTTGATTCCTGGGCCTTCCCTTTTATTCTGCAGAGCTTGCTCATCTTTCTCAGACCCAGCATCTGGGCGATCATGTGTTTTAGCTCTCACAGTAGGTTTGGCCTCATGCTGAAGGGTTGGGAGCGATATAGTGAAGTGTAAGACAATCCAAGCATGGGGCCTTCAGGCACTTACTGTCTAGGAGATGAGGCTAACTTAGGAAAACATAGGAATTCTTCACACAGGATATGAATCTTTGCTGACTTTAGTTCCGTGCTGACAAAGTTTAGAGTGGGAGGACTACCTAGGCCAGATTATCCTGGAGGCTGTGACAGAAGGGTTGGGGGGAGAGAAGGGTTCAGGAGGGTGAATTTGGCTAGAGAAGCAAAGTGAGGAAGAAAATGGGATGGAAGCAGAGAGACAAGAAGGAGTGTGAAATCTCAGAGGCAGCAGAGAAAGATGATATATGCCAGGGGTCAGTGGGAAATTAAGTCATTCCAGGAGATGGGTTCTGCGAGCCATCCTGTCCTGCAGGGGCCCTCATGAGGCCCTGAGTTGTTGCCAACTAATCTGTCCACCTCCGGCAGACAGCATCTTGGAACAGGGGGAAAATGTTGGTATAAAAAAGAACATAGGATTAGCTCTTTTCTTAGGAGCTGTACTGGACTGAACAGAGTCCCTCAAAATTCTATTTGAAATAGGGTTCCACACGGCACCTCAGAATGTGACCTTATTTGGAAATAAGGTCTTTACCGATGTAGTTAGTTAAGATGAGGCCCAACTGGATTAGGGTGGGCCTGAAATCCAATATGAATGATGCTTGTAAGGGGAGGGGAAGAAGTCATGTGGAGCTGGAGGCAGGAATTGGACCAAGGCTGCACAAGCCAAGGAACCACCTGGGGCTCCTAGAAGCTGGAAGGGGCAAGGGAGGAGCCTTTCTTAGAGACTTCAGAGGCAGCGTGGTCCTCTGAGCGCCTTGATTTCACACTCCTAGCTCCCACAGCTGTGAGAGAATACATTTCTGTTGTTCTAAGCCACCCGGCTTGTGGTAATTTGTTATGGCAGCCCTAGTGTAACTGATGGAGGAGCTGTGGGTCTAAGGTTGAGGAGAACCAAAATCAGTCACAATGTAAGCTCTTGGCTTGAGAAGTGTGTATACCCCAACACTTATATTCACTCCATATTCCCCAAACAAAATCATCTTAATTGCATAGACCTTTTCCCTCCTAAAGTTCCTTTGTTAATTATTAAGAACCAATTATGAGGACTTAGCACCGTGCTAAGAGATTTTCTTCTCATTAAGGATTTAGCACTGTGCTACACACTTTTCTTGCACTTAATTTTCCTCATGACACCATAAGGCAGGTCCGGTTCTCATCTGCTTTGGAATGCCGAGGAACTGAGGCTCAGAGTGGGTAAGCAATGAGTCCAAGATGGCAAAGTTCATAGGCGAGAGAGCCAGGTCACCCTGGAAGCCCACCCCCGGCCCAGCTGCTACCTGGACCTTGACCACTTCACCTGTGCACACAGCACTTGGCAGTAACTGGGTTGGGATCATCAAGACACCCAGACAGACTGTACAGAACTTTCCCAGCCCACAGGGGCAGAGCAGGACTAAATCCATATGATCCTGTCTCTAGTTCCCTGATGAAGTACTAATGCTGCTCAGCCTCTCTTCAACTCCCTTTGGCTTGACTTTCCTGCTTCTGCTGGCTCCAAATATGGGGCAAGAATAGTATCTTAGTTTAACAGGCTGCTATGACAACTACTACACAATGGGTTCGCTTACCCAGTGGAATTTATTGGCCCAGTTTTAGAAGTCCAAAATCAAGTTATCGGCAAGGCTTGCTTTCTCCCCAAGGACTAGGGTTCTGGTGCTGGGTGTTGGCAATCCTTGGGGTTCCTCGGCTTGCCTTTCTGCCTCCCATCACATGGCGATGGGTTTCCTTTACAGTTTCTGTGACTTCTGGGCTTTCTTTATAAGGCCTCCAGTAATCCAGGCATACCCTGCTTCAGTGTCCCACAATCTAACTAAAAATAACATCCTCTACTAAAAGTAACATCCTATTTACAATGGATTCACACTCACAGGGACATATATTAAGAACATGGGTTTGTTGGGGGTACACAATTCAACCTATCACAAGTAATGATTAGGCAAACAGAGGTGATTTAAAGGGTGTTTCTCACAAAGTCGTTTAAGTGGGTAATGCCCAATAATGGGATGAATGGTTCCAAGTTATGGCACATCCACATGGTGGAATGACCAGCAGCCTGTACAAATGATGTCAGAGGTGCAGAAGGACACTGGAGGCTATCCATGTGGCTCCCTAACTAGAGTAGATCACAGGTGTGCTGCTCTGGACATGGTTAGTGCTTAGGCTGGCCTGTCCCCAGCTAGCCATGTAGGCTATGAGCAGTCTTGCTTACTCCAGCAGGCTGCTCTAATATTGTTTTCCATGCATGCATATGAGGTAAAAAAGGTTGGTCAGCACTGGTGACCACCATAAGGTCTTTTTCTTATATAAAAAGAAAAAAAGCATAGGGCTATGATTGATATATTTATTTTATACACACGCATATACATACCCAAGACTGAAAGGCGATATACTTATTTATTAACAGAGGTTTCCTCTGTGGTTAAAGATTTTATTTAACTTTTTCCCCTCAGTTATTGCTTCCTAAGTTTCTATAATCAACATGCATTCTTTTCATAATGAAGTTACTTCAAAAATCAGTAGCAAACGAGGGGGCTGCACTTTCCCCTTTGCTTCAGGGTAATTCTCACAATAGCCTTTGAATGATTTTCCAACCACCACCATCTCCTCTTCTTGGTTTCTAAGAACCAAACCATTAAAAGATAGAATCTATGATTGCTGGGAAGCTGAAAAGGCTGTAAAAATCAGACTTCACAATCTCAGCTGGCTGTTCACCCCCATGTAAACAGCAAGCTCATCATTACTCATTTCTAAAAAGTTTCTGAGGAAAATCAGATAGGGGTGTGTGTGTGTGTGTGTGTGTATCTAATTTATTTATTTATTTTTTCTTTTCTTTTTCTTTTTTTTGTGTGTGTATCTTATTGAATACATATTACATGTGAGGCATTTTTGATAAATATGTGTTTTCTTAGGAAAATCATATATACATACACACACATACAACTTGCTGGACGCATATTATGTACTAGGCAGAGTTCCAAGTGCGATACATGAATAAACTCATTGATTCCTTTAAGCAATCTGATGAGGTGGACAACCCAGGAGATGAGTGGCTTGCCCAGTCCTTGCCATGCAGTCTGTAAAGGTACCCACATGCTGTTTTGGAAACAAAGAAAAGGAAGATTTTTCCAAAAAGAAGGTAAGAAGTTCCTTCATTTGTCAGTTATGCATGTTAGGATCTGTCTGTTAAAAAGGATATGTTTTGAAGACGCTTTTCTACACATTGGAAAGCAGCTATGTTATTTGCAACAAAATTAGAAAGAAGAACGGGCTGCTACAGTCACAACTGGTCATAGCCAGACTTTTTTACGAGGAAGAAAAAGAGAGAAAAACCCACAACAAGGAGACAGAAGCTCTGAAAACTCTGTGTAATGTTGGGTCAAAAATCTCAGTTACCCCTCACGAACCCTAGAGGGCACTACTGTGTCAACTCAATAAATCAATTCTCATAATGCGGACCTTGCACAATAAAGGAGAATTAAATCACAGCCAATGTATTATGTTTAAATATGTTAATGACATGTTAATTAAACATCACACATATTATTCTACATTAAATACAATCAGTTCCTGGCACTAGTCTTTACTGATTGCTCAGCAGATGCCAAGAAATTACAACTGGTGCTTCTCAAGGCTCAGAGAGGGACAGACAGAAAAGCACACAGATGCAATTTGCCTAAGATTGTTCAGTGAGTGAATCTCCACCTGAAAGACTTAGAAGAGAAAGTATAGTAACATCCTGATCATCCACTGAGGACCAAAGGGATCACAGAACAAAGACTTTAGGGGCTCGTATTTTTTTATTTTTATTTTTTTTCAGACTGTAGCAATCTTTTATTACAAATAATTAACTCTGTCCAGAATGCCTCTATTTTTTATTTTTTTAATGTCTGTAGCCATCAAGGTATGGGGCGGTATCCCATGGTTCCAAGATGTCATTTATTAGGACAGTTCTCATAAGCGAGGCTATCTCACTTCTTTCTACCACCAGAGATCTATTCAACTGAGACAGGCAGCTACTCAGAGTAAAAGAACTGTAAACTGCAGTGGAAGGTCTATTCCGGCAATCGCAAGGATTACAAGTCACTGAGAAAAGCTCTCCCACTCCAAAAGTCTGCACATTTAGAATACAAATTTTCAGTAGAGTTCTTCACTAACAAGGAAGCTAAGTCACTCAATTCAGCTTGATTTTTAAAAAATATCATACCTTGCAATATGATTTTGGAAACTTACAAGATGATGGGTAGCAGTAAATCTTGAGGATGGTAAATCTTGAGATGGTTTCTGCTTCTAAGTATTACTCGATCACCCATCAATACTGAGTTTAATTTTTCAATACTACTTTTTTTCCCTCTGTGACAGTTCTGATTGTCATTTTTCGGTACATTCATTTGGTCTCGTGTAAGCAGCCAGCATGCAGAGATTCTGAAGGGCAGGAAATCCTTCCCATTCATGGGTCTCATCACAAAATGGCCAAATGCTATTGACCAAGCGAAAATGGATGTGCTCAACATGCAACTAAAACTATGAGTTTAGGTACAGTGGTCTAGTAAAGCTGTTAAATGCAGGTGGCTTTTTAAAAAATACTTTTAATTTTGAAATAATTTCAAACTTGCAGAACAGTTGCAAAAATAATACAAAACCCATACAGAGAACAACACATCCACTCCCAGATATGCAGATCCACCAACTTTTAACATTTTGCCATTTCTGTCTGTCCATCCGCCCATCCATTTTCTCAGCATTTCAGAGTAGGTTGTGTACTTCATGATCCTTGAACACTTATTCCATCCATGTATATTTCCTAAGAACCAGGATATTCATTTATGTAACCACCTTTAAGTACAGTTAGCAAGTTTAGGAAATTTGACCTTGATATAAAGCTTGCAGGTAGCTTTTTAAAATATTAATTTGTGAAAGAATTTTTTCCCTAAAAGTTCTCCACATGTAACACTTTCATTAGGATAACTTCTACCTTCCTGTCTTGAGGCTTAAACAACAAAATCATCTTACCAGGCACTGTTCGTTGCCCCCACACTGCTGCAGCTTCTGGCGGGTTCTCCCCATGGGACAGAGTACTGGCTTGCTCACCGTCCATAGGGGCATGCCTACCTCCAACGGCCAGCTTTTCTGGAGATTCCTGGTACACAGACAACCACAAGTCACTTTAAACAGCTTTCAGGTCTTCTGCATCACAAGACAACATTCTAGAGAGACAAGAGCTGGTTGGGAAATTCAAAAGCTCTGTGAACCAGGAATCAGAAGATCCATATTCTGGATGCAAGGTCCACTGGAAATTGTAATACTTCTCTAAGCCTCAGTTTTTACAGCTTTAAAATGGGGGTGGTGATAAGACTTACCCTAACTGTGAGTTTTAGAAGATGATTAAATGGGATGACTGTTACAAAAACCAGTGTGGGAGGGTGGATGTGGCTCAAATGGTTGGGCATCCATCTCCCATATGAAGGGACCTGGGTTCAATCCCCGGGACCTCCCAGTAAAAATTAAAAAAAAAGAAAAATATAGAAGGCATGCCGCCAGGCCCCACAAGTGAGTGAGTCCCCCAGGCCTGTGCCACCAGGTCCCGCTGAGCCACACAGCAAGATGATGACGTAATAGGAGAGTGACACGAGGGAGAGCCAAGCAAGATGTGCCGAAAAACCAGGAACTAAGGTTGTGCAGGTGGTAGGACGCCTCTCTCCCACATCGGAGGTTCCGAGGATCGAATCCCGGTGAAGACAGGAGGAGATGGATGAGAAGAGAGGGCAGGAAATAGACACAGAGAATTGCCCAGCAAATGGACACAAAAATGGGAGGGGGGTGGTGGTAAAAATGGATAAAAGTAAGTAAGTAAGTAAATAAATAAATCAAAAACAAAAATAAAAACAAAAACAACCACTACCAGTGTGTAGTACAGAAGAAGCTATATAAATGTAGGTCATAATTATTATATTGCATATAAAAATCAGCTCCTTAGCTTGGTAGTGAGGGAGAGAACTAAACTGGAGAAATGAAGTCAATATTTAATATTGCAAAAATTTCATTTCAGCCAAGTGACAATTACTTTTTCTTCCTTTCTTCTAAGACCCACCATAATTTTTTTTTTTTTTAAACAAACATGCTAAAAGAAGTTACATTAGATTTATTTGAAAACTATACTGTGCATTAATAAGTCATCAAGTGGCCCAAAGGTGGCAGCAGAGGAAAGAGGTGAAGAGGGTAGAATGTCTTGCAGCTACACTTGTAAAAAGTCTTTTAGGAAAATGTCAATTACCAACTGAAGGAAACCTACAAAGGGTTTAACTTAATTTTCTATTTACTAGTAAGGCATAAAGGTAATATAAAAACAGAAGACAACCCATTTACCAAAGAAGAAAGGGTTTTGTTTTGTTTTTCTGCTTCTTTTTAGCTTCCAATATTTGACAATACATACGTTAAGACAATACATTCTATTTTTTCCTCATGTATAAATATAATCAAGTTCTGGAACTAAAATTTTTGTAAGAAAAACTAAATCTCTTCTGTAAGAATGTTATAAATGCCACTCAAAAGTTATTGGAGGGATACTTACTCACAATTACAAAAGCTCTTATTTTAATAGATATAAATTATATGAATAAAAATCCTGATGTGACTTTATATGGTTACCCAAAACCTGGTGATGACACTTTCTAAAGGAAGGAATTTACCCATTGGCTGAGCACTAAATTTTAAAACCTAACATGATTTTTGAGGAAGACGAAAGAAGATATATGTTTCTACCTTTTTTACAAGGTTTAAGAAACCAAACCTTCTGCCTAGTAAAGTATAGCTCTTATAACTTTAAATGTTCTGGGTTTATTTACAAATATGCTTATATAAACCACTTGAATACACATCTTTATAAATATGGCCTTAGAAGTTGTTCTGGATTCTTTGTTCAGACAGTGAGAAATTATTTACGTAGGGAGATCATAAACAACTTTAATTTCTCTTACTTGCTGCTTGCTAAAGTGGAGATGTGTTGAAAATTTTTAAAAAAGAGCAATTTGATAGTTCTGAGACATTCTAACATATTTGTAAACAATTAGTAGCATAAATAATATTAACTTGCCTTTCATGTGGTACATTCTGAGTTTTAAAGTGAATGCATACCTATTATTTCATGTGATAGTCACAAGTAGCTATTAACACATATGATCATGGTAGAAAGGTGAAAAAATAAAGATCACTCATAACCTATCAGCTGGTGATAATCTCTGTTAACATATGTTTATCACCACCAGTCTGGGAGGTAATCAGGACAGATGGTACCTTCCATATTTTAGAGCCCGAGAACTGAGGCTCTGAAAGGTTCCATAACTTGTCCAAAGTCACTAACCAACTGGACAGTGAAGGACCAGCACCAGTCCCAGGCTTTTACTTCACCGACATGAAAATGCCTTTCCTTCATCAACCACAGGCCTGTGTCAGGTAAGGGATGGATTATACATTTTGCCGAATGATCTTACGACTCAATACCTGGGCACTTGAACCCTAACGACCCGCTGATATATTACCAGGCTCCCACAATCAATGGCTCTAAGTGAACGACACACTGTAGAAAGCTAATTCTCCAATCATTCTTTTCTTTCAGGCAGAACACCCTGAGCTTTACACAATTCCATATTAAGTCACATAATCTTCATTTAGATTTAAAGTAACTAAAGAGAAAGTTAGTTACCTTCTCCACTGTTTCACCAAGACAAAAACCAGGGATGGTCATTTTTAAGGAAGTCTCCTGGATTTTCCAGTCCAGACCACGTGACTCGTTGACTGTGTCGGTCAGGATTACGGTCTCTGAGCCACTGGGCCTGACCTTAGCCTCGGGCTTCTTGCAGTGTGGGCTGACCCTGGCCACGGGTTTGTGCCCCAGGATTTCAGTCTTCTGCGGTGGGGAACACTCCGTGCTCATCTGATTCTTGGTGCATGTGCTGGCTTTGTATTCCAATTTGGGTGAAATTCTTGATGCTGATGGTTTCTTCTTCCCTGAGCAGTCAGGGCCACTCTTGGGCGCCTCTACCGAGTCCAGCAGGTTGGCTGCATGGGATGGAGTGTCCACCAGGTCCCCTGGGGCACTCTCTAAGTCCAATGAGTTCCCAAGGAGAGGCACTGAGGAGGCCTTGCTGACCAGCGTTTCCTGGTGTGGTTCCTCTTGGTTGTTGATACCTGGGACCTTGGAAGAGGTCGCCAAGACATGCTTAGAGTCAGCCTCTGCCTGAGACCTGCTGGGACCTGAGAGGAACCCTGGGAGTGAGACGCAGTCCGCTTCTCCATTGAACTCTTCCTCATTGCTGGCATCGTCAGCATCATAGCAGCCCACCAAGCCCTGACGGAGGAGAGGGTTTCGGAGGGCCTGTGGGCTTCCAGGAAGGCTGGTTTGTCTGGCAACCGCCACCTGCTTGTGGAAGAGCCCAGAGGCCCGCTGGCTTCCCAGGGACACAAGGCTGTTGGCCCTGGCTTTTCCTCGTTCCTTGGGAGCTGGTGGGAGTGGAGAAGGGGTGAGGGTGGGAAAAGAAAAGTCAAATGAAATTGAGTTCCCCATCTGGCCTTGGTTTATAATCTTCCATGACTACACACAAGCATTTCCATGTTCACAACTGCCGGGCACAGCCTCTGGCCACAGGACGCCAGGCTTGAAGGACTGGACTTCTTGAGCTCCCACAGAGTAGAGAGTCTGCCTCCCTCTCTCCTTTTTCTCCTGGCCTCCCTTGCATGTTAATTCACACATCCATCATTTAGATTCAAAGTAACTAAGAGAAAGTCAGTTACCCTCTGCACCTTTCCACCTGGCCAAAAACCTGGGAGGGTCACTTTTAAGGAAGTCGCCTGGATTTTTAACCCCAAACTCTGGGTCATTTATCTCCCTTAAAAATGTGCTGCCTAGAGACTGAGACATAGCATTCTTCCACTCTGTGATGTCTAACCTGCTGCTGGAGGTCAGTTGAGACGCTGCTCAGCACCCCTCTTTTGAAGGCATGCCTGGGACCCACGGCAAGCCCCTCACACCTACGCCTTCTCAGCCCTGTGACGCCCTCCCTTCATCTGCAGAAGGGGGCACTGGGTTAACTGGCATATCAGCAACTAGATCTCAGTGAAGCCTGAGCTGTCCTACTCCTCAAAGATAATCTATATAAACTCCAGCCAGGCAAGGGAATCAGAGCACGGGCTGCTCTGTGCTCTTTTGCTAAGTGTAGTGAAAAATTACACGTGCTTCCACTATGAAATGTTTCTACCAGAGCACAGAGGAAACTCATCAACTGTGTTCCAAACGAGAGCCAGCGTGGCCACCCTCCTTCTCGCCCAAGACACAGGGATTTTTATTGTTCGGGCGTCAGAAATAAAAAGAAGGAAATTTTAGCAGAAGCCTGAGAGTCAGTAAAGTTTCCAGGAGATTATTGCCTCATGTTATCTTGAGCAGATATTCAAAGAGATTTAAAAAATCATTTGGATAACATCTGTCTCTTAGAATTCTGAATTTTTCACTTACTGCCTTCTACAAAGTATTAAGTTAGGGCCAAGTGAGGGAAAGAAGCTGAAATTTGGCAGGCATTCCCCTAAAACATGAGGCCACCAAGTGGCCAACCTAGAACTGATACCATGATCTTCAAGACTAACATATGCAAATGGCATGTAAAGGTGTCCACTTAAGCTTCCCTTAACACCTGGCTGCAGGAGGCCCACCTTCCCCATTTATTGCATAAGTGAGTGGCTAGTCATAAATAGTGGCCACAGTTTCCAAGAAAGAACGTACAGTCAGGGTAGAAAGACAGCTCCCCCCTAACCAGAGGCATGGTTCCCAGGTCTCTTTTTTTATGATAGCACCCTGGTATTTAAGCCAACACAGCTCCCAGGGCCGAGGGAGGAAACTGGTTCTTTCCTGGAAGGCAGAGCCCACACCCTTGGGCTCTCCTGCTTACTGGAGGTGCTGGGCGGCAGGCTGCCCTCCTCGGAAGTGCTGCAGCCACTTCCCGGGTGATCCTCATCCTCAGAGCCGGCCACAGCGAAGTCTGACAAGGGGCCCGGGTCGTCCTGGGAAAAGTACTGGGAGAGCTCAGATTCAGAAATAAGCGAGTCCTGCGGAAAGAAGAACACGCTGGATGGCTGAAGCAGGCACACCCAAACGAGATGGCTTTTCACCGAGCCCTGTCTTCCAATAGCACACTGCTCTAGCCCACGGCCATTTGCGAAGGCTGTGAGTAAAGACTCCATCCGTTTTCTTTAGGAGGGCTACATTCAACAATGAATGAGTGAAAAGGCAGCTGTTGTACCAGACAACATTTTAGAGATTTTTTTTGAGGGGGCGGTCAAAAGTTTTGGGAATGGCCAGCCACAGCAACGGTGTATCAACCATCCCAGGGAAAACATGGCAGGGAGGTGGGGTGGAGCATGTGAGAAAACAATGAAATTTAAAGCTGTTCCACCTATTGATGAGACAAAAAAGCAGGGGAGCTCACAGCATGCACCCTGATCCACTGGGGTTCAGGGCAAGTCCAGCTGAGGGTTACACAGACTCCTTTAAGCTGTAGGTCCCAAGGAAGTCACTTTTGGGGGGGGGGCATTACTATGTGGAGCAGTTTGAAAACAAAGGAACAGTTTTTCAAACTGCACTTCAGTTCTTTTGTTGCTCCATTCTTTTCCTGGATGGAGACTTGGTGACTGAAAGACACAGCTGTAAATTTGTTCTCAAATTAGCATTGTTGCTCTTTCCTCTATAAAGTGGCCAAATGACTCATGGGCAGAAATGCGGCTGGACCCTTAGGCTGCAGAATCAGTTGGTGGGGCAACAAACCCACCTTGACTTACCTTTTTTGCCAGAGAGGGACTCTTCAAGGGGGCACCTGTTGGGAGAACATTTCAGTATATTGTCAAAACAATGGAGCTCAAACCACAGACTCACATCCTTCACTAGAAAAGGAGCCAAACATATTAAACATAACTAACTCCCTTTGCTTGGCTGGCGTGGATCGGTGGTGTGCACAAGTGTAGCTGTACATGCAGCCTGCCTGGTACCCACCCCCCTCCCAGCCCACTCCCAATATTCTGTTCATCCTTAAGCCCTAAAGCAGGTGCTGCCACCTCTATGATGATCCTAGTTGGAAGTGATTTCTTCTCCTGAGTTTTATGAGTCCTTTTCACTTCCCATACATCAGTTTCCATAGATATTGTATAATTTGATTGTAAGTGGATGTGGCTCATCTCCCTTCCTCAACTGTTTACCTCTCGAGCTGAGCCGTTCACCAGTCTAGGTATTGCCCCACAGTGCCCAGAGTCACACCGGCTATCAAGTAAGTGTTTAGTGACATTTGTTGAATGGACTGCAAGATGAATGAACACCACCCAAGAAACTCATGAAAGAACAAGGGAGAGGGCTAAAGATCAATTTTAGTTTTTAATTGAAGGATGAAAGGGCTCAGCATTGAGATTTTAACTTATATGCCATAGGCAAAAAGATCTTGGGTGTGAGGACTGTAGCTTAATAAAATCTTTTTAATAAATGATCAAGTAGAAAGGTTGGGATTGTGGGAGCACAGCTTTCAAGCAGAACAGGATAATGAACTGGTTGAATAAAAAGCCTATTATTGGCTGTGCTCACTCTAAATTTATTAATTATGGATGCAAATAATCAGAGTATTTAACGGCTGCCAAAAAATCCTATGCCTCCTCTTTCCTCTGACAACCAATAGCTCATGTCTCGGTTCCTTTACCTCCTGAACATCAGTCTTAACCATCAGAAAAATCCCAAGCTCAGAAAAGTTTGAATGGTCCCTAGGGGTTCCCATGCTACAGGAAACAGTTTTAAAATTTGATGCAATGGTTCACAGTTTAAATTCATATGAAATTCTTATCATCTCAATCCTTCTATGCCTGAACTTTTCCATTCTAGAAAGGGGAAATTATGATTTTTTTCCAGACTCTATTACCATCTTTGAGTTGGAACATTTTAATTCATGAAAAGAATCCCAGGTTTTCAGAGGGCCAATACTCTGAATCTACCAAACAATTGATATCTTGGTACCACTTCATTCTCACCTCTGACATTTCAGATGAATCATGCAAAACACATGAAGTGCTGCTAACTCTCACTTTTGGAAATTATTTTAAAGTAGTATAAGAGGCATGCATGATTAGCTCTTTAATGAAGCACATTAAGTAACTGCAGAAATCAAAAGTAGCAGCTAAGAGGAAGCATAGACTCTCTTTGAGAGCTACTTTTGCCAAACCTGATAATGACAAGGAATACAATAATATTGCGCTGCGGAGTGCCCCATGGGAGAACTTAATGAGAAATTCTTCTGAATGTTGAATGAAAATGTGCAATTACAGTACCTAAGCCAGGAGAGGTATTGGCCTCTTTGCTCTCCTGATAAGTGCTGCGTGCTATCACTTCATCCATCTCCTGCTCGGAAACCTGATTTTCAGCAGAAAGCACAAATTAGATGCTTTTATTTATTTATTTCCCCCAATAAACGTAGTGAGGACCAAAGTCAGACATTGAGTTCAAATGAAAGAGCAAAACACAGGGTCAAAGATTATGGCCAGCCCCGGAAGCAATAACTCAGGTCATGTAAGAAGTACTGCTGGGTTAGGAGATTGCTTCAAATAATGAATAGATAACAGGACCTTCAAATGGTTGCTAAGTTCTTTTAGCAAAGCATTCAGGTGCTGTGATTTACCAGTAACATGGCTGGCATCTGCTTCTCTTTAGAAGGCTTGCTTCTAATTTTCTAAACTTTGAAAATATTTAGACCTACAGAAAAGGCACCAGAGTTGTATAAGAATAGTATGATCTTCATCTAGATTTTTAACATTTTGTCACATTTACATGCATGCCCTCTCTTTACATACATACACAGTAACTTTTTGCTAAGCCATTTGAGAGGAAGTTGCAGACATCATGACCCTTCACCCATCAATATTTTAACACGAATCTCCTAAGAACAAGGACATTCTCTTTAATTAAAAAAACTTTTATGCAGTTCAGGAAATTAACATTGATACAAAACTATCGTCTAATAAACAGTTCATACGCAAATTTAGCCAATTGTCCCAATACTTTTTTTGTCCTGGTTTGAGAGTTTTGTGGACCCAAGAGAATCCTGTTCTTAAAGTAAACCCACTCCTGTGCCTGTAAACCTATTGAATGTGGGGCCTTTTGATGAGATTCAGTTAAGGGAACTTTTGATTAGATCACTTTTGATTAGGTCACTTCGTTAAGGACCTTTATTAGATTGCAGGACCCAGGGTGGGTCTTAATCTTTTAATGGAATTCCATATAAATGGAGGAGAGACGAGAGGAAGAGCTGCCATTTTACCCTGTCCTGTGAGCAAGCACTCCAGGATCCCTTGCAGGTGTAGAAAGACAGAGAAACCCTGAGAGACGGAGACAGAGGCAGGAGCTGGAATCAGTGGAGCAGCCAAAGCTGAAACAATGAGGAGAGGGGAGAGACTAACCATATGCCTGATCACCCACAGCTGAGCTCAGGGAGAAAGTGAGCCTGGAGGAGAGGGCGGAGACTAGCAGCCAATTTGCCTTGCCATGTGGCAGGAGCCCAGGATCATCATCAGCTGACCGATGGTGAGACAGCATCTGTGATGATGGCTTGCTTGATTTGGACATTTTCACAGTCTTGAAACTGTAAGTTTACCCTAATAAATTCCCATTATAAAAGCCAACCCATTTTTTATATTTTGCATCAGCAGCCTTCAGCAAACTAAAACCCTGTTCTTCAGAAGTACAACTCAAAGCATGACTGTAGACTGGAACTGGTTCACTGTTTCATGCTGGCCTGTGATAAGGAAGTTCCTCCAGAATGCAAATCAACATGTGGCTTCCTTCATCAACAATGTCTTACTATGAACTAAATGGTGTACTTAGTGATATAACTGTTTTACCTCTGGTACAAACTCCTTATCTTCTTGTGACCCCATAGTAGACTGGCAGGAACCAACTTCTTTCCAGAGTAATACTTGATAGGAATTTTTTTTTGGTAATTTAGAATTTAATCCAGGATTAGTTGTCATGTATGTTTAGTCTCCTTTAATCTGAAATAATTCTTTGGCCTTTCTTAGTTGTCCATGACTGATATTTTGGATGAGTCTGGGCCAATCCAAACCTTTAATTAGGATTCATCTGATAGTTTCCTCATGCTTAAGATTCAGGTTATGCACTTTTTTTTTTGGCAGAAAAGCTACATAAATTGCTTCCTGCTCAGTGCAAAGAGGCATTATGTAACACTTTGTCTCATTATTGGTGATGATAACTTTGACCTCTTGATTAAGGTGGAGTTTGCCAGATTTCTCTACTGGAAAAATTTTTTTTGTCACTAATGAGCAATCTGTGGGTAGATAATTTCAGTCTATATATCTGTTCCCCATTATATTTTTACCCAATGGTTTTAGCATCCACTGATTATTCTTGACTGAATCAATTATTACTATGAAATTTTCCAAAGAGTGATTTTGTAACTCTACTATTCTTTCTACATTTATTGGTATTGTGGTAGATTCATAGATTTTTTTTTTCAATGTGTTGTTATCCATGACTGTCATTATTCATGGAAAGATTTTTATTAAGTCTGATATATATTAAAATATATGGTATTTGAAAAGACAATTAGATGCAGCTGCTGTGGAAAAGAGTTTGGCTGTTCCTCAGAGAGTAAAACATGAACTACCATATGACCCAGAAATTCCACTTCTACGTATATACCCAGTTGTTTACAATAGCCAAGAGGTGGAAGCAACCCACTTGTCCATCAACCAATGAATGGATAAACAGAATGTGGTATGTACACACAATGGGATATTATTCACCTGTAAAAAGGAATGAAGTTTTGATACATGCTTCTACACAGATGAATCTTATTTTTCTTTTTTAAAATTTTATTTTAAAAGAAGCCCAGAGTCCATAAACACAGATGAATCTTGAAGACATCACGTTCAGGCAAATAAACCAGGCACAAAGGGATAAATATTGTATGATTCCTCTTGTAAGAAATACCTAGAATAAGCTAATCCATAAAAAGTAGATTACAGGTGACCAGGAGCTGGGGTAGGGGGTTATTACTTAATAGATTGAGAGTTTTGGTTTGGAGTGATGAAAAAGTTTTGGTAATGGATGGTGATGGTGGCAGAGTACTGTGAATGTAAATATCACTTAATTGTACATATGTAAGTGGTTAAAATGGGAAATTTTCTGTTATCACAATAAAAATGATAAAAAGACAATTAGAGTTTCTTTTCTAAGGCAAGAATATTTTCAACTTAGAATGGTAATTTGTGAGCTAAAATAACATTTAGCACAAACAATATTTGAATGATAAGCATAGCAGTACCTTAATTAAATATTTCTATATAGAATTCAGCATTACATTTTAATTTAACAGCCAAATCATCATCACATCACCTTTAGGTAATACCTTCTAATAGGCTTCACAGTAAAGAAAACAAGTATACACACATATTCAGACATACACACATACATACTTGCATAGAGCACAGTATAATTTTGTATGAATAAGCTAGAAAAAAATCAGCTTAAAACAGTGGTTACTAATTTTCTTGATACCAGACTTTCCATATTTGCAATTTTTTTTTTTTTTGAGTGGAAGAAAAACTGTCGGGTTTTGAAACGAGTGAACCATTTCCTGGATAAATTTAATCATGCTGAAAGGTCCAGTATCAATTTAAAAATGGACCTCTATTATTTTATTCTACTTAACATAAGCTAGAAGCTGCTACCTGAGCAGGTCCAAACCATAGCTTGTCTAGACCTGGAGGGCTTGAATATCCCAAGATGGCAGCCACTGCTCTGGTCATTATGAGAAACAGAAGAAAAGAAAATGTTTGTGGTATTTATCTTGGAACAACATGAAAACTAAGGAAGCACTTGCATTCAGTATCAAAATGTACCATTGGCATGAAATGCTGAGAGTTTGGTACCAAAATACATTAAACACAAAATGGAAACTTGACCAAAAGAAAAATATAGTATGATGTTACATCTAAGAACACCATGTTTCCCTGGGAAGAAACATGAAATCCAGAAAAAAAAAAACAAAACCCAAAAAACCAAACCACTGAAACTTGGTTTTGTTGAACACATCTCCAATACCAACACCACTGTGGCTAGAAACATGCATCAACCTGCAAGCTCAATGGGCTCACAGACCACCAGTCCATCAGGAATACTATGCTCTGCACTGAAATGCCACTTTGAAGTTTGATTGTATTGGCAAATTAGGCAGACGCCTTGGGCTGAGATGAAGTGAACCTCCGACTAAATAAGGACCCGTGTTATGCCACAAAGGATTTTGAAGTCAGACGTGCCTTGGAGTGCATAGTTGCAAACTGCTGGGGATCTAATTTTCTATAATAATGCTGAGGTATGTAGTAGGTCATCCACAGCTTACTGGACTGTTAAATGAGGTGAAAGGAGGCGATGTGGGTGGTGGGCACCAAATGGGGACCTTTGAGGAAGGAACTTAGACATGCTCCTGCTGTGATGCTGTGACTGAGGCAAAATGGTGTCACAAGTGACCTGCGGGAAACCATGGGGATAGCAGTGGAATCAAGTAGAACAGATTCAAAGGGAAGGCATCAGTACCACAGAATATAAGGGAGAAAAATAGGAAGTGACAAGTAGGAAGAGATGGACGATAACTTGAGTTTATAGACATGATATTTATTCAAGAAATTTTTATGTAAGGCATTTTTGAGAATACAGGTAAATAAGAGAAAACAATCTTAAAAAGTATAGGGGGGGGGAGCGGATGTGGCTCAAGGGGTTGAGCTCCTGCTTCCCACATGGGAGGTCCTGGGTTTGGTTACTGGTGCTTCCTAAAAACAAAAACAAACAGCAAACAAATGAAAAAACCACCTCAGGGGAGCCGGTGTGGCTCAGCCGGCTTCCCACATATGAGGTCCCGGGTTCAATCTCTGGCCCCTGTACCTTTAAAAAAAAAAAAAAGCAAGGCGGCATTGACTTTGAACCAGTCAAATGGCGATCTTTGTCGAAGCACTCTAGTTAATATCACATCCCCAGATAGAGGTATGGAGTCATGGCTCCATCACAATTATTTGTACTGGGGAGAACCAATGCAATAAACACCACTGAGACACTAAAAATGATGCCATAAAGCGAATGCACTAAAGAAACCTCAAACTTGACATATAGGTGGACCCACAAGGTCTCTTGGCAGAGACTTCTTACTCTTAAAATGGTATCTAAGGGGAGTGGATGTAGCTCAAGTGGTTGCGTGCCTGCTTCCCTTGTATGAGGTCCTGGGACCAATCCCAGTAGCTCCTGAAAAAAAATGGCGTCCAAGTTCATCAAGCCCAGCAGTCTGGGACCATAGAGGATACAATCAAATAATACAGCAAATAATACAAAGGGCAGGGCCATATTATGGGCATGGGTAAGAGCTCATGTTCTTAATGAGGTCTTGAGTTGTTAAAAGGAAAAGGTTAAATTTTGTTGAATTTTTTTTACAAACTTTTCACAAAGTTTGAGACAACCTAATTTAAAAAGAATTTTTACCCTCAAGTACTTAAAACAACCAAAAATTGTGCTCAAAGTGGTTGAGGACATTCAGTGGCCCTTACTGAAGTGTCTGTGTTTAGCTTAAAAAAAAAAAAAAAGCATCTGCACAAGTACAGAAGAGATATGATGCCAAATAAAACCAATAATTTAGGGGTTAAAATCCTCTGCAAGTTCAGTATAGATCAACAATATGATCCTGATGGTGAAGAAAAATCAATGGGCTCCTTAGACTTAATTACAGAACTATTCCACTCAGGTCAAAGATGGTCTTGACAGAGGAGGAGAGCTAGCCAGATAAAGGAGGAGAGCTGGGCAGACAGAGGAAGAGAGCTGGGCAGATAGAGGAAGAGAGCTGGCCAGATAGAGGAGGAGTGCTAGCCAGATAGAGGAGGAGAGCTAGCCAGATAGAGGAGGAGAGCTAGCCATAAAGGGGAGGAGAGCTGGGCAGATAGAGGAGGAGAGCTGGGCAGATAGAGGAAGAGAGCTGGCCAGATAGAGGAGGAGAGCTAGCCATATAGGGGAGGAGAGCTGGCCAGATAGAGGAGGAGAGCTGGGCAGATAGAGGAAGAGAGCTGGGCAGATAGAGGAGGAGAGCTGGGCAGATGGAGGAGGAGAGCTGGGCAGATAGAGGAAGAGAGCTGGCCAGTTAGAGGAGAGCTAGCCAGATAGAAGAGGAGAGCCAGCCAGATAGAGGAAGAGAGCTAGCCAGATAGAGGAGGAGAGCTAGCCAGATAGAGGAGGAGAGCGAGCCAGTTAGAGGAGGAGAGCTAGCCATATAGAGGAGGAGAGCTGGCCAGATAGAGGAGGAGAGCCAGTCAGAGGAGGAGGCTGCACTAAACTCAGTCTCTTCTTTCCACTGTCTAGCAACAGCAATGTCCTCACATTTTAACAAAATGGCTCTTAACATTTTTTGGGCCATGAGCAACTAATAATTTGATACAAGCTTTTGAAACTGTCTGGAAATAAGTGCTGATACAACCCCAAATTTGTTCATGAAGTCCCCGTAAGGATCTATGGACTTCAGGCTAAAATCCCCCATGCTAGAGTGTAGGTTCCTGGAGTAGAGATACATTGTACTCCTCTGTGTAGGCCTGGCATCCAGTGGATAGTCAAGAAATGTTTAGGGAATGAGTCTGATTTAGGTTAAGGGTTGACTGTATTACAAAGGCCAGAGGGAGACAGAAAAGGACAGTCTTTTCCACTGTCCTTTTTTTAAATTATTATTTTACAAAATAACTAACAATTGCAGTTAAACTATGTGCTATAAAAAAAGTCAAATGTAGGGAAGCGGCTGTGGCTCAATCAGTAGGGCTCCCGTTTACCATATGGGAGGCCCCGGGTTCGGTTCCCGGGGCCTCCTGGTGAAGGCAAGCCCGCCCGCACGGCGTGGTTAGCTGACCCAGCGAGCACAAGCAGCAAGGGGGGGATAAATGAATAAATAAATAAAATCTTAAAAAAAAAAATCAAATGTAAACTTAGAGACAGAGTTCTGATTTCCAAATGCATAATAAATCAAATTGAAACCCTGTTACCTTTAGAACTAAATGTCAAAAATATCAATACTTTTATGAGGTTTATTTTATTTTTACAAACACTCCTCCTGTCTCCCCATCCCACCCTGTAACTTTCAGTCTGCTCTCTATCTCTGTGAATTTGTAAGTGATATCACACAGTTTTTGTCCTTATGTATCTTGCTTATGTCATTGAGCATAGTGTTTTCATGGTTCTTCCATATTACACCATGTCGCATAACTTCATTTTTTTCTTAGCCAAATAACATTTCATGGTGTGTGTGCAGTACATTTTGTTTATCCATTCATTTGTTGATGGGCAGTTAAGTTGTTTGCAGCTTCTGGCTAATTGTAAATTATGCTGCTATAAACTTGGTGTATAGGTTTCTGTTTGTAACTCTGTTTTCACACTCTTTGAGTATATACATCAAAGTGTGATTGCAGGGTACTATTTAACTTTTTGAGGAATTGCCACATTGCTTTCCACAGTGGCCACACCATTTCACATTCCTACTAACAATGCACTAGAGTTCCAATTTCTCCACATCCTCCCAAATACTTGTTTTCCATTTTTTAAAACAACAGCCATCCTTGTCGTGTGAAGTGGTATCTCATTGTGGCTTTAATTTGCATTTCCCTAATGACTAATAATACTGAACATCTTTTCATGTATTTATTGGCTATTTGTATATCTTCTTTGGAGAAATGTCTATCCAATTCCTTTGCCCATTTTTAAACTTTGATGTTGAGCTTGTAGGAGTTATTTATATACTCTGGATATTAAACCCTTATCCGATATATGGTTTGGAACTATTTTCTCCTATTCTGTGGAATGTCTTTACACTTTCTTGATAATTTCCTTTGAAGCACAAAAGTGTATTTTAAATAAAATCCAATATATCTATTTTTTCTTTTGTTGTTCATGCTTTTGGCGTCATATTTAAGAATCCATTGCCGAATCCCAAGTCATGAAAATTTGCCCCTCTGTTATCTTCTAAGAGTTTTATAATTTTAGCTCTTACATTTAGTCCTTGACCTATTTTGAGTTGATTTTTATATATGGTGTGAGGGAGGGAGCCTAACTTCATTCTTCCGCATGTGGATATCTGGTTTTCCCAACACCATTTGTTGAAGAGACTATGCTTTCCCCCACAGCATGTATTAAATACCCTTGTCAAAAATCTCTTGGCCAAAGATTTGTGGTCTATTTCTGGACTTTCAATTGTGTTCCACTGATCTATTTCCATATTTTTGTGCCACTCCTACATATTTTGATTACTGTTACTCTGGAATCTGAATCGGGGATTGTGAATCCTCCAACCCTGTTCTTTCTCAAGATTTTTTTTTTTTTTTGGCTATTTGGGGCCCCTTGCCCCTTTGAGGATTGGTTTTTCCATTTCTACAAAAAAAGGCTGCTGAAATTTTAATAGGGATTGCACTGAATTTATATAATGCCTTGGGTAATATTGACATTTTTGTGGTAGGTGGCAGTCCCAGCATGGCCTGCTGCCTTTCCCTGGTACCCAGAAATAGAACCTGTGCTCAGGACCAGGTGTGCCAGCCAGGTGGGATAAAACACAATCTCCTAGTAGATGAAGGCACTGTCAGTACATCCCTTCTCCTGTTGTCCTGAGCATATGCAAATATTCTCTGGAGAAAGTCTGACTCTGGTGGGCATGTTCTATGACATCCAGCTTATACCCCGCTGGTATATCCGTCCCTGGCGGGGAGGGTGCGGGGGTCCTCCACTACAGCACACAAACACAAGAGAGGAGCGCAGCACACAGAACACTACCCTGCGTTGGCCAAGGACTAAGACCTGCTCGCTATGGGGAACCAATGCCCACTAGTGAAGCCGACCTTGTTTGGTCTCTTCTTTATGGGAGTAAAACATCTTCCATCAGAGCCTGTGTGAGCTGTGCTTTTGCCGGCAGCCCTGACACCTGTATTGGAGTGGGCTGACGTCTCATTAGGTGTCTCTCCTTCTGACTGGCACATATTAACACTGTTAAGTTTTCGACCCATGAACATGGATATCTTGTATGACTTCACATTTTCACAGCCCCAGTACTGTAAGCTTTTACCCTAATAAGTCCCATTATAAAAGCCAGCCCAGGGGGTGGATGTGGCTCAAATGGTTGGGCGTCCATCTTCCATATGGAGGGACCTGGGTTCAATCCCCGGGACTTCCCGGTAAAAAAAAATAAAATAAAAAATAAATTAAAATAAATAAATAAATAAATAAAAGTCAGCCCATTTCTGGTAATTTTGCCTTGGCAGCCTTTGGCAAACTAAGATAGTCCCCATCCCCAGACGGGTGAGCTGTCTCGCTGAAGAGCATGCGAGGCCATAGGAGTGTGTAAGGAGGGACCAGTCCAAATGTATTACTGCTACTGGACAAACAACCAAGCCATCTTCCCAGGAGAACAGTATGAAACACCTCACCTTTGGGTTAGGGTGACGGCCGATGACAAGGCGAACGGGTCCTGGTGGACATTTGCTCAAGATGGCATGGACTTTGCTTAAAGCAGCATGGCGAACGTTGACTGAGTTCACTTCCAGGATTTGATCTCCGCGGCTAGGAAGGGTAACATAACCAATACTCTGTGGTAAGAGCATTTTAAAAAAGATTTCCTTCTGGGAGAGGTTTATAATATGGATTTTTTCCTGACTATTTTAAAGAAACAAACGACATCCTTTCATCTTTGTGTACATGTAAAAAAGCAACACATTCATATTAGATTTCAAATTTCAAATTAGATTTGAAATGGCAAAGGCCATTATGCGTATCGTACTGGCATTTTCAGAAATAGTAAAGTTAATTAAAATTGATAATAAGGACAACAGTGAAGGATACCATTTCTTGAGTACAAACTGTATGCCAGGCACTGTAGCAAGCAATTTGCATAACAATGCTTCAAATCGATAATCTTGTTTCGATCATGTAGGTAAAGCCACAGGCTCAAGAGAGAACACTCAGATGCACTGTTGAATTCAGGTCTCTCCGACTCTTGATCACCACAAAGAGCCCCTCAACCACCATCAGTTACTTTCTCCCTACCATGTTGAAATGATTATTGTAATATAATTTAAGGAGGAAATATTTGAAGCTCAAAGGTTACCCAAGAATTTGTAAAAACGTTTAAAATTTGAACAAATGAGAAGGTGGGGACAAGCTGCCTATTCTGACTTGAAATTATAGGGAGAGAACTTAGTATGAGAGAACAAAGACTCTTTATATGGGGTTTGAAGCATGTTCATTTGGCAGGCTCTAGGCATATGGAACTATTCAAGAAAGAAACATCATCTTGGGATGTCATTAAAGGATTTTTTTTCCTTGGGTTCTAAAAGTATATTTTCTTTAAAGTACTTTGGATGATTTGTTAATTTTTTTTTTCCTATGGAAATTCACTCTGATGATTAACTAAAAATGTAATATAATCTATTAACAGGGCCCCAAAAATGGCAACCTCAAGGAATGGCATTTTGACAATTCCTCAACCACCCAACAATTTAGCAGCTTAAAGGGAAGAAATGTGATACTGTTTGCACAGGGTACTTTGTGCAGTATGTGTACATTCTTGTGAAGTTTTGATGGGCACAGACCCACTGCAATTACTATATAAATAGAGCACCTATATGTCTCTTGTATACCATACAGCTCTCTAATGCTACAACCCAATAATCTGGATTAAGAAATCTGACACAGTGATTTCAGACAATAGTCACCTAGACATCACTACGCAAAAATGAGTGAAAACAATAGAAAGTTTCAAAGGCATCATAGCAAACTCTTTTGAACCATTCCCAGTAACTCATGAATTTTACATAAATGAATATAAAAGTGAAAGAAAATATTTAGGTAATTGTAGATGTATGTGTAGAGTTGTATTCTGTCAAGTTTCTGGAACTTAGCTTCTGAGTCCAAAAGAACAAAAGAGGTAGGGTAAGGGGGTTACATTAACAAGATCCAGGATTGCCTAATTCAACCAAATTTCATTTATATTAGGTTTCATATGAAGAAGCCAGTCATTGTAATCCTAGCTATGTTACTGTAAATAATACAAAGATTTAGAATCCCACATAGGGCTGTACCAGAGCAGGTATTTTAACATATGTGCATATTCACATATTCACAAACAAGCCAGCACACTAGACCATCAGGTTTAGCATGTACCTTAGGTTACTCTCCATCTTGGCCACTGATCCAGGGGCAAGGCTGTGAATGTAGATGCCTGGAGGACTGTTTTCTAGGGCCAGGCAGCAGGCACCAATGCCTAGGCCAACTCTTGGCTCTGTGAGAGGCATCGTTCAAAGAAAACACAGATAAAAATTATACAATAACTGGAACAGAAGTATAACTGATTTAAAACCACATTACATGTATTCAGATCAATAATCAATTTTTTTTTGGGGGGGCAGACTCTGTCAACTTTGCTATCGTATGTTAATGAAGTGGGCTCACTCCTGACCCAGGGCTAATGAGGGACTGTGAATTATCCAAAGGTCCACTCCTTCCTTAGACCAGGGGTTCTTAACCAGGGGTCCACAGGGGTGTGTAGAAAGATTTTAGGGGGTCTGTGAGCTTGAATTGAAAAAAAAGTCAACTTATTATCTTTATTTTCTCTGCCCTCTAAGTGAAATCTAGCATTTCCTTCACTTATGAATGTGTGGAATAAATAAATTACAGTAGTATTCATTTCATCTGATTGGCAAAGGGGTCCATGGAACAAAAAAGGTTAAGAACCCCTGTCTTAGACCAGAGAGCCTCCTCAAATCTGGTTTTGGAGACAGGTAGAATAGAAGATTCTAATTCTGGATACACAACTTTAGGCTTTCTTTTTCCTCTCTTATTTGCAACTAATCTCTTGGTTATTTAATTGCTTATTACATTTCTACAGCAGGTAGGGAGGAGAAGGAAACAAAGATGAAAATCAGTAGGATTTGGTATTCACCCATGACTTTCAGTTACTTGTGTTAACTGTATCCTCAACTTGTATTCACTTTCAGAAGATAACTATAATCTCTTGTTAAATCACCTTTAAAATTTTATGTTAGCCTTAGAATTAAACTATTTGGTGATGTTTTTAACACAAGTCCGACACACAGTGACATCTGGGGAGAGTTTAAAGAACTCTGTGCTACTGGTAATTTCTCTTCCCTTCTGTAAAGTGACTAAAATCTCTACTTTTGATCCTACTGTCCATTTAGAGAACATTATGTATTATTGCTAGAAGAGTCTTCCAGAGGAACAATTTCTAGAAAAATTATCTAAAAAAAAATAACCCCCAAAGAGATTACACATTGTTATTCAAGAGACTGCAACAAAAGTGAGGAATGGCTAGAATCACCTTTGTTGAGTGTAACTTCCATGACAATCCTGTCTTTGGGCCCAGGAATCTTTCGACCCAGGGATGAACAACTGCCTTCATCGGAGCCTGCCATGGAGGTTCCCCCACTGGCGTTGAAGCTTGGGGAGCTGGATCTGCTCATGTGCGTGGGTGTCGAGCACGGCGTGAGGCTTGGGCTCAGTAACTTTGTGCGTACCGTTAAGACAAATAATCCACTCCGTATTTGCTGAGAAAACAAGAAGAAAGTAGGACTAAAACATTCAGACTCTTCTACCAGAGAGTGAAAACTTGCTTATCAAACCCAAACCATAAGGAAATAAAGGAAGAAAAACAAAGAGGACAAAGTAGATCAATAAGAGTGCTGTTACCTTAAAGGTATGGATGGCTTCTTGAAATGTCAAGCCCTTTATTGGTATTCCATTTACATCTAGGATTTCATCCCCTGTGAACAAACACAAGAATTACATTAACATCAGTTAATGTAACTGATGTTACATTAGTCTAGTTACTGCTCTGTCAGTACTAGAATGGGATACCATATGGTCCCTGATTTACTACTCTGAAAAATGACTTTTATTGTTCCAATCCACTTTCATTAGGTTAGCTCCCAAGAATGTCACAAAAATAGACAATTAATGACAAAGGCATAGTCTTTCACAGCCATTCTGTATTTCAATTTTTGGTTAAAACAAGTATGGGAAGCATCAAGACCTTATTCTTTAGCTAGTGGCAAGTTTGACACTAGATGCCCTACATTTGGAGATCAAACATCAAAAACTGAGTGCCAAGGCTCTCTTCAGAGCCGTTGTTTAAAAACTCAAACCCATTAGCAATGATGCATAAACACACACAACATTTGAGAAGCCACTTTTCTATTTGTAGAAAGACAAGCTACCCAAGCCCGGAAAATCACCCTGGTATATGGCAAATTGTTTCAAAGAGAAAACAGTGTACAGAGAGATTATTGAGGAATGGCAGCCCTGCCTCCAGAAACAATCTGGATGTCTCTTTTCATTGCTGCTGCACCTGGCACTCTGTCATTGAGCTGGTAAGTTATTACACGCTTCTATCTAAGAGATATTGTAAGGTAATGTCAAATTGCCCTGTCTCTCTCAAATTATCCTGGATTTATCTTCGACTCTAGGAAGGCATAGACAGGTAATTTCTCAAACTGTTGATAGTGTCTGCTGGGAATATAAAGAACTTGAACATTCTGTTGACTTATCAGAGCTCATTTCTGGTTTGTACTCTGATGATACGGTCTGTGTTCTAGAAAACAGTTCATCAAAAACATTTTAGGGGCAACCAATTAGAACAATCAACAGCTGGGCCCCTCCCCCAACATTAGGAAAGGGAGGAGTGAAGAATGGCCTTAATAAAGGCAGCCCTCAACCCCAAATGCTCCTCTTTGCCTGGAGGAGCCCGCATCCATATCTTGAGTGTGTAATTCTTTCTTTTTCTCTCATTTCTCAATAAACTCTTTTACTGGCCTAAAAAACAAAACAAAACAGCAAAAAAAAAAATACTTCAAAGATGTTCCAAAGAGGATAGATGAAACTTGCACAGTAGTGCAGTACAGAAGAGAGACTTCCTATACCTATAGCAAAGCACAAAGCAGCATGACAACACACATTTTCACTGCTCACGGGCAGCCAATCCCAGGACCACATTGTATTTGATTAAATGAACCCAGTAGATGAGTTAGAAAAATGTACCATGTTGGGAAGCGGCTGTGGCTCAATCAGTAGGGCTCCCATTTACCATATGGGAGGACCCGGGTTCGGTTCTCGGGGCCTCCTGGTGAGGGCAAGCCCACCCGCACGGCGTGGTTAGCTGACCCAGCGAGCACAAGCAGCAAGGGGGTGATAAATGAATGAATAAATAAAATCTTTAAAAAAAAAAAAAAGAAAAATGTACCATGCATTTGTTGTATGACTTCCCTTTAATGCAATTACAGAAGTAGTAAATAAGTGAAATAATCTCTGTTTAAAAATCACCTGGCATAAATAATTACTTAGCCAGGTGAGGAAGTTTATGTTTTTTTGGTTTATTTGTTTCCACATGGGAAAGGATAGACAAGTTCAAATGACTGCTCATGCTCTTAAAAGTTTATAGAAGATTTTTTTTGGACATACCATTTAACAGGATAAAAATCCATTCCAATGACATACATTTCTTAGAAATGAACACATATGATAAAACAGGATTTAGGAGCATTCACTGCTATTAACCTTTCCTAACTATTGATTTTTTTCCTACACTTTGCTCTATTCTACCAGCAGCGCAGGATGAATTTTAATCAAGTGAACACATGGCACATCCATTTAAAAATGCTCTGGTTGAATTTTACATTGTTCTGAAACTAGACACAAACACCACCTGGGAGTCAACACCACCTCTAAGAGAGAGAAATAAATATTCTGCCCTGGAAGCAGTAAGCCTGGTCCTGTCTTATCACTAGCATATGGATTTCTACAACTCCCTCTGCCTAAAAATGGGGACTCCAGCTCACTCTTTAAAAGAAGAAGAGAAAAAGGACATTTTAACACACCACCACCTAGAGTTTGAGCCAAGTTAAATAAATATATGACAGGATTTTTGAAGGTAACTAGAAAAATTCTGATTTAATCTTTTCATGAAGGAAGTATATTAATAAGGAAGGTAAAAAGAAATCAGGATTCATGCTTTAGTGGATGATATTTAAAATATGTTCAGAATCTGGTGGTGATTTTGCTTTATAAATATAAGTATAGAGTCTTCATCCAGACAAACATTTCTTTGCAAATATATACAGCAACTCCATTTACGAAAATCCGTAAAAGGATGATATAGTATGATGTATTACCATATAAAAGTCTGTCTGGTTGGGATATACCCATTACCTGTGTCTTAAAAAGATTTTCTCTTTATTAAAAGCAATTACTGTGTCTGTACAAAAGGGAAGTTTGGGCTATTGAAATTTTATTTTCTCAAGTATCATGATATGCTCAAGAAGGAGGAATGAGTTCTGATTCTCCGCTCTGCTTATATTTAAGTAGGTAGCAGTAGTAAGGTGAGAAGGTGAACTGAACTTGGATGAGAAAACTTAGGTTTAAATTCTACTTATGCTATTTATTAAGGGTGGGACAACTTTCCAGTCACTTAACATTTTTGAGTGAGTATTTCCTCATTTGTACAATGATTACCTCAAAATGCCCACTTGACAGATGTGTCATGAGGATAATGAAATAATTTTAAAAAATATGTGGAAGTGCTTTGTAAATGTTAAAAACACTATAAAATAGAAGGCTATTTAAGCATTAAAATTTTTAATTTACCAGGTCTAACTGGGTACCTCAGTATTGCTTTAAATTGTATTAACAAGTATTTAACTCAGGGATTCTTAGCCAGGGGTCCAATATAGTGTGGACTTAGCATGATTTTTATTTTGACGTAGTGTGTTCTGAGTGCAGTGGATAATTGCCTGCAAAAAAGTTTGGTATGGTTTTATGACTCCATGGGAAAACTCAAATTTCTAAATGTTTGCCAAAAGTGATCATTTGAACAGATGTTGAACCATGTTAGGTTATCAGGTATTGAAATTACCTGGAAAATTTATAAAATGTAATTTTGAATAATCCTAAAATTTAATTTAAAGACATGCCGATGTTGAGTGTCATAAAAGTATCTGCTGCTACATTCTGAGAAGGGGTCTGTAGTTTTCACCTGACTGGCAAAGGGGTCCGTGGAACAAAAAAAGGTTAAGAACCCCTGATTTAACTAGTTATGCATGGCAAACTAGAAGGTGCTGTGGAAAGTGTAAAAGATGTGGAAAGTGTAAATGATGGGAATAAAGCCATGTGTTGGTAGTTTTAGCAAGATTTTAAATATCTACTAATGACCGAGTACTCTGCTTAGAGGCAAAAATATACCTCAAACAGAATTTTGATTCATCATCATGAATCAAAAGGACAAGGTAGGCAATTAAATAGCCTAATAAAAATATTAAGCCACTTCTCATATATTATCTCATTTAATCCTCACAGCTCTTCAAGGTAGGTATTAATATTCCAAATTTACAACCGAGGAGACTGAAGCTCAGGTTATATCAGTCATCCGAGGTCATGGTGTGCTAAGTGTCAGTTTCAAACCTGTGACCTTTGCGCCGTGCTGTACACGTCACATCTTGCAAAGGTGCAACTCTCATGGAATCAAAGCTCACCATCATTCACTGAGGACCGCCAAGAAGCTTTCTCTTACCTTCTTTAAGTCTTCCATCCTCTGCAGCTGATCCATTTGGGAAAATGGTCTTGACAAAAATCCCCATCTGTCCTCGAATGCAGTCTCGACCGCCAGCAATGCTAAAGCCCAGGCCCTACACCCAAAAGCAGATGGAGATCTGGGTTGACCGCTTTGTATTTTCTTGACGGTGGCCTTTCCACCCAGTCTCAGAGTTAAGCTAACCAACCAGGTATAAATCCAAGTTTGCCTTTCCTTCCCCATTTCCCTTCTCAGATCTAGTTGCATTGCGATAGTCATGCATTACATTAAAAGGAGAAAGTTTTAGGTTGGAACATATGAAATTGCCAATCTATGACAATGTTGACCTTCCAAAATGTCAATTTCATATGGATCAACCATATAGCAGATAAGAATCATTTCACACTATGCGGGTGCAATATTTGTTTTATTCTTTGGTTTCCATCTTTCCATTTGTAGACTGTTAAAGTGGATATTTTATATTTGTATAAGATCACATTTTTTGCGTCATTCCTTTTCTAATCATGACAATGCCATGAAATTCGTTTGAAAGGATGACCGGGGGATTCTCTCCCCTGGTGCTGTAGGTTTTGCTTTTCTTACAATAGAGGTAAAAGTTGGAGGTCTTAATTTCACCCTCTTATGGGCCATGGCAGCCAGGAGCTAGTGGCAGCAAAGAACGTGGGACCATCTCACACTCTGAGGCCCAGAGGACAGAATGCCGGGGAATGCGCTCAAATCCATATGGAGTTAACCTCATCTACCCTTCTTTATATGTTGATTTTTAAAAATTTTACATAAAACTAACAGCAATAAAAGGTAACCATTAGTTTTTTTAAAAAAATATGCTCATGCTCTCCTGGAGGGCAAAACAGCCTGCAGAAAAGCCCTCACCTTGCCTTTTTCTTTGTACAGCCCAATGATGGAGATAACCGATGGCCGAATGAGTCTCCAGGGAGATTCCACATGGGTGGTGCTCAAGGAGCGGGTAGACTTCTTCACGATGTGGTATTCCTAAAAGGTCAAAGACAGTCTCATTTATCCTGCTGTGGTCCCTGGCATAAAAATATAGCCAGACTTGGAAAATCTCACTTGACTCTTTTGTTGGACTGTCATTTCCCTCTGCTTCCCCTTTCCCAGTGGATTAAAGAAAGCTTCTTATAAATAATAGTGTAGAAATAGCCCCTCCTGCAATAAATTGACATGCCTTCTACCTCCACAGAAAGAACTGCTCAGAGACCACAAACACTTTGTGTTTCTCTTTTTCCTCAACCACATTCCACAGACCCTACTTCTGGATTTTTAGAATTGAGTCAGGAACCAGAAACCAAGAGGCTTCAGAGACAGAGGATGACCATTTGTGGTTGGGTTCTCCTTGGGAAGCCACCCCGACCTCCATCTTAATGTCATGGTCATGGTTAGAAAGTATCGCCATTTGAAGCTTACATCACTCATTCAAAAATTCAGCAAGCCCTTCTTTTTTATAAAGCTCAAACCACAAACCCAGACAACTATTTTTCCACATAAAACATGTCGCCGAGAAACTGCTAACAGCTTCAGTTCTAATCCCTCACGTTTGGAAGATAAAATATGTTTCCATAAACCACACTCTTTCTTCCTGGCACATGGCAGTTCAAATCTCAACTGCTTCTTCCTGTCCATCATCCACAATACACACGTCTAAGCAGGGTACCCTATTTACAAAATAAACAAGTGATAAATTTACTCTATTACTAAAGCATTGCTTCAATCTAGATCCTTGTTATTCTTCTTTTTAAAAAATATGTTGGGGGACGGATGTGGCTCAAATGGTTGGGCACTTGTCTCCATATGGAGGGACACGGGTTCGATCCCTGGGACCTCCCAGTAAAAAAAAAAAAAATATATATATATATATATATATATATACATGTTATTCTTCTTAGAATAATACCTTTCTTAAATGCTGCAGATATTCTAACATAAGCAAAAAAAAAAAAAAAAAGAAATCACTTTGTGTTTAATATAAGAAAAGAGACATCACAACATATTTTTTATCCTTAATGTGTGCATGCTATGCACAAATGTAGAAATGAGATGCCTGTCAATAATGTTTCTATGTTCCTGGAAATTTAGATCAATTATTATTTTGCCATTTAAAAAAAAGTATCTTCCAGTAATGTTGGCCTCCCAGACTCTGATTCACTAAAAAAAATGATGTGGGGTTGGCAAGGTTACTGCCCTTTTACTCAAACTATAATGGAGGTGGCCAGACATAGTCCATGGGTTTTCAACCCTAGAGTGCAGAAATTCATGCTTGGACTTGTAAGAGAACTTTCTCTGATCGTCAATCTCCAGCAGCACCTCACTCCATCTCCCCTTTGGGAACCAGCGAGAACCAAAGGCCTGCAAGCTTCGTCCGTTTCCCTTGAAATCTCAGGAGTCCCCTGCCTGCACTTTCTAGACCTCTGCCTCACAATACAGTGGCCATGGCCACTTGTGCCTATCTAACTTAAATTGAAATTAGTTCATATTAAATAGAAAATGCATTTCTCAGTCTTACTAGCCACTTTTCAAGTGCTCAATAGACATATGTTGCCAGTGGCTCCCTTCTTGGATGGTATGAATATAGAACATTTCCATTACAGTGGAAAGTTCTGTTGGACTGTGCCCCTCTCAACAATAATTTGTGTGGAGGAGAAGAGAACAAGGGGGAAAAAAAGGCAACTCTTGGGAGGGAAAAAAAAGGCAGAGAATAAGAAGAGAAGATGAGAGAGAACAGACAATTTGAAAGGGAAATAAACTCTTTTATAAAATTTTCTTCACTAGTCTGTGCTTCCTGGTTCTGAAGCCTGGTTAGAAATTGGTGTTTCTATATGGTCAGGTTTCCTCAGCAGCTCAGTTAAGAAATCACCATCACAACATGAGACACCCATGGCTGCAATGGCGGTGAAGCCCTCTCTGTTCACACGAATGCTGCCTGACCACACGGCTCTTCACGGACTTTTTAATCTCCATCTGACTCTGTTGGTCTGGCTGGATCCTTCTGAGCAGGTCACAGACCTGTCTCCAGTCACAGGTCAGGACTAGTTTAAACCATGTCCCAGGCAAGTTTTTTCCCCATGCTTTGTCTTAGTGTCCCACTTCCCTAGAGTTGCCTTTGAGCGAAGTCAACACAAAACAGCCTGATCTGCAAACTCTGTCTCTGACACACAGGTGCATTGATGAGGTGGAGACATAAATACTTCAATATGACACACAATCATATGCATGTCATATGATTCTGGCATATCAGCTTGGGCAAAATACTCAACCTACCTGGGATTCAGTTTTCCTATCTGTAAAATGGTTATAACACACCAAAAATAAAGGCCTGGCCCAGATGGCCTGAGGTCCTGTAGAACCCCACAATCTCTGAATCTTCCTTACTTGTGGATGTTACTGCTGCCACACCTTCCTGCTTCAATGTAGGTCTAGGGATAAGATGTCATCAGCCCTCTGGGTTCAAAGAACACTCCAGAAATTCTCCAGAGATTGAACCTGCCCAGTGTCTCCTGACTTGAGGATAAGGTAATTTAGGAGTCTCCATGCAAGGTTATGAGCCCAGGGCTCTGGTGGGGACAGGGCCTAGAATACCAAAATAACCACCTACTTTGCCCCTCTCTGCAGCCCTTGCTGACTTTGGCTGTTTGAGTCATTACTGGGTAACAGGTAGATCCCAGGTGTGGGACAGGGTCTCTCACACATACCCACACCCACCTACACAGTTGTTCAGACGCTGACACATGATGCTCCTACTAAACCAATGATGGTGGTTCAACCACAGACTGTGGGATGCTATTGTCTCCTGGCAACTGAAGGCAATTTTCAGTTCCAAAACACACAGTAGGAAGGGGATTTAGAAGTTGGGATCCAGTAAGGGATTTTTTTCCCTATTATTTTCAAACATTAGGCTGGCTGCCTTCTAGCTTTTCTGGATGGACTTCACTCTCCATCCTCTCTCTCTCAGACATCCTACCTAACCCCAAATAGCTCTGGCCTGCACAGATGGGCAGTTCTTCATAGTATGGCAACTTCGCTGGGCTTTGAAATTAAAAAGAAAAAAAAAAAAAAAGCCTAGAGACCTAGGGGCCGGAAAATGACCTTTCCCTAACCAAGTGTCTTAGATTCCATGGGCTACTGTAACAAAGTACCACAAACTGGGTAGCTTCAAACAACAGAAATTTAGTCTCCCTCCGTTCGAAAGGCTAGAAATCTGAAATCAAGGCCTCGGCAGAGCCATGCTCCCTCTGAAATCTGTAGGCGCCAATCCTTCCTGGCCTCTTGGATCTGGTGGTTTGCCTGCAGTCTTTGGCATTCCCTGGCTTGCGGCTACAGCGTTTCGATCTCTGCCTCCATTGTCACATGGTCGTCTTCTCTCCATGTCTCTTCTCTTCTCATAAAGATACCAGTCATATTAGAACAGGGGCATGCCCTACTCAGTATGACCTCAGCTTAATTGAACTAATTCCATCTTCAAGGACCCTATTTCCAAATAAGGTTACATTCTGAAGTACTGGGGTAAGAACTTCAACATATGATTTTGGGGGAGACAATGCAACCCATTACGCCAAGCAACCGTGACTGTATGAGAGAAGAAGAGGCTCCGTGGAGCTTGACTGACCTGTGCCGCTCCAGTTGAGTCCAGCAGCTGGGGAAGAGAATGCTTTCGGCCATCTCGGGAGACCTCCAACATCCTAATCCTGGGGTCCCCATTTTGCACCATCAGCTCATTATATTCTTCAACAGATTCTAGACGGTGTACACCCCCTTGAAAACAAAGGGAAAAAAACATGGCTTTCTGAGGTTCAAACAGAATCTTACAAGCACGTGTAGTCATGACACATTCACAGTCATGGCGTCCAACACAATGCACTGAGCTCTCTGAGCTCAACCACCAAGGTCTCCGCAGGTCGAGGCCATTAATGCCAGACTATGGGGAAAATGCCATTTTTTGAAGTGTCCAGAATGGATAAGGAACAATGTGTATGTTTGACCTAAGTAACATGTAGCTGTGGTTGAAAGTGCAATAAACAATAGTGAGAATGCTATTAGTAGAGGGTTTCTAGTGACGGAGAAAAGGCATTTTGATTTGGTTTAGTTCTACTGTTGGGGCAGGCAGATCCTTTTTTCATGTCTAGTAACTTTTTTTTTTTAAAGATTTATTTTTTAAAATTTGTATTTATTTATTCCCCCCTTGCTGCTTAGGCTGTGTCCATCTGCTTTGCGTTTTTCTATGTCTGCTTGTCTCTCTTTGTTGTGTTATCTTGCCGCACCGGCTCACCACACCGTGTGCCACGCGGCCATCAGCTCGCGGCGCCGCAAGGGCCGGCTTGCCTTCACCAGGAGGCCCCAAGAATCGAACCCGGTAAACGGGAGCCCAACCAACTGAGCCACAGCTGCTTCTCTAGTAACTTTTTGTTAATATAGAACAACTTACAGAAATGTGCATAAATCCTAAGTGTATATAATAGCTCAATGCAATTTCACAAAGTGAATGTCCCAGTAGCCAACACCAAGATCAAGAAATAGAATATTATTAGAACCCCACAAGCTCGTTTGGTGCCACTAACCACCTTTCCCAAGGGTAACCATTATCCTGACTGCAGTTTAATTTTGCCTGTTTTCAAACTTTATATACACGAACTCATACAATATGTACTTTTATGCATTTGGATTCTTGTCCTTAGCATTTACGTCACTTGTTGTTCCATGTAGCAATAATTTGTTCATTCCCATTTCTGTATAAAACTTCATTGTATAAACCATACTATGATCTCTTTTACATTCTACTGTTGATGGACATGTGGCTTACATCCAATTTTTGATCTAGAACAAGGGATAGCAAACTTTTTTTATAAAGTCCAGATAGTAAATGTTTTAGACCTTGCAGGCCGTAAATGGTATGTGTCATATATTCTCTCTCTCTCTTTTTATAACCCATTAAATATGTAGAAAGTACTTTTTCAGCTTGTGGGTAACAAAAACATTTGCTGATCCCTGATCTAAAATATCCTGCTACTGAACGTGCTTGTACATTTCCCTTGCACATCTCATTTCATTTGTGTGTGTACTCAGGAGAGAGGTTGCTAGGTCACAGGCTTATGTTCAGTTTTACCCATGTTATCCCAACGGCAAGCACGAATTCTGGTTTCTCCACATTCTCTCACACTAAGTAGTATCAGTTGTTTTAACTTCAGTCATTCTGGAAGGTCAATAATGGTATCTTATTGTGCTTTTAATTTGCGTTTCCTTGATAGCTCAAGAGATTAAGCTTCTTTTCACATATGCATTTGCTGTTTGGCTATCCCCCTTTGTAAAATGCCTGTTCAAGACTTTTGCCCATTCTTTTATTGGGTTTCTGTATTTTTCTTGTTGATTTACAGCAGTTTAAAAAAAATTTTAATACATCGTGTAGATAAATCCTTTGCAGGACCTATGTATTGCAAATATCTTTCCCATTCTGTGACTTTTCACTCTCTTAATGGCATTTTTTGATGAACAAATTGTCCTAATTTTAATGTAGTACAATATATAGTTTTTTTTCGTTATGGTTAAACTTTTGTGACCTTTTAAGAAATCTTTCTAGTAGTGATTTTGAGAACACCTTTATCAATATATATGCTAATTTAAAATAAGGTAATTTAAGGACTTTAATCTTAAAAGACAGACCAATTACATATAAATATAGCAATAATCACAGTACAATGTTTACATTATACAGGATATATATGTCTGTGTATGTGTTTATATATGTGTGTATATATGTTTTCTTTTGGGATATCAAGTTATCCTAGTTTATTTAATGCTTCATTTGATGATCTGAAATTTCAATTTACTTAAAAACTTCTCAAAAAGTTTTCAAAGGAATACAAGGTAATTTTGAACTCTTTGAAAAAATCATACATTGGTGAGTTTTTAATAATGACTAAAAGCTAGAATAATACAGAAACAGTTATATTATAATGGATATCACTAATGACTTGGTTTTTCAAAAGCTAAATATAAAGTTTGTGATACAGATTTTCAAATATCTGAAATTCTCTGGCAGCCAGGGAAGATTTTTCATTTCAGAAGATTACTACCCTAAGGCGTTAACATTGTAAAATCAAAAATACCGAAAGTGAAAGGGAAGCTGCTGACACAAAGGGAGGTATGAAGTAAGGAAAACTCCAGGTTAGCTATATTGTAAGAATGTTTTATGAAAGACGGTGTTGCTTTAGTCATTTTGGAGACAGACTGGGCAAAACCTTGGTGGAAATGGCCGGAAGCTCTTTACAGAGCCTCCTTAATAATTCATGATTTAATCATTCATGACCAGATTAATCTCTCTTGGCATGCCTCCTCATCTGAAAAGGATTTGTTAGAAGAAAATTTGTTTTGAACTGTCATCAGCAGAGGAGAAACCACATACGTCTTAAGATAATACACTGATACTTGAAAACCAGAGTGACTCACTTTAAGGAAATATTAAATAAATACCGAAATTTGCAGGATAGACAAATTAGGGGCTGATCACATTAAAATCTCCTGTGTCAAATGTCCTTAGGCTCATACCGTCTCACAGCACTGAAGGAAGACCCAATTCCTTAAGCCTCTTTAACTTTTCTCCAAATTACTTTTTCAGTTTTTTCTCTTGCTCTCCTGTTGCATGAATTCTTTGCTCTACCCTGACAATTCTCAAAGGAGAGGATTTGTCCTTCTCCCACCTCCTTTTCAAAAGTAGAGAGCATATAAGTATCATTTGAGGTTTTACCCAACTTTGTCTGCACTATCGTTCCCCACCCCAACATTTTGCTACATCCTTTACCCTAATCTCACTTAAGAAGAAAATCAGTTGACAAACATTTAATCAATTATTATTATTATTTTTAATCCATCGTCCCTAACATCACTCATTCATTTTCTCTCAGTCCAGACCATTCTTCTCTTCCTCTTCTATTCTGCCAAATCTTGCCAAGGTACAGCCCTCCTTCAATCTTGAGTCCTCTGGAAGCCTCCCTCAGCGCCACAAGAGAGACTTCCAGTCTTTGTACCGCTTGTCTTTGCCTTATCGTCAGCCATCATTCCGTGTATGTGTGCATTTTCTCTCCATTGGCGTGACAAGTTCTTGAGGAGAAGGCCTTCCTGTCCGAACGCATTCAAGCCACTTTCCCTCATAAGAGCAAAAGAGGAGGGAACAATAAGAATGAAAATGATGGTGATGAAGATAACAGTAGCAGCTACTACAAGGTGAGGACCTACTGTGTGCCACACTCTGGAATGGCAGTGCTATAAACATTCTCTCAACTCCATCCTTACAACAAGGACCAGAGCTTAGCAGGCACTCATATTTTTCTCAGGAATAAATGCACATTACAATCCTATTTTACAGAAGAAGAAATAGATTCAGAGAAGTTAAGTGAGATCACACAGCCAGGATGGGTGTTACCTGATTTCACACATGGGCTTCTTCCACGAGTCTACATTTCCTTGTAATGACCTTGGATGTCTGGGAAGAGTACAAGAGGAGAAGGCAGCACCCATTTCTGGCAAACAGTTGCCAGCTCTGTTACTGCTCAGTACAATGTGCTGCTCATTCCAAGTTAACAGTATGGACAGGGTTAGAGAATCATGGATCTGGAAGGTTTTCCACTTATGTCCACCTCTCCTTATCTGTATCTAAAAAGCCCCAGACTGGGGAACGGAGTTCTTTCTGAGATTCCCAGGCAGCAGAGGGGTGAGTAGGAACAACTCTGTCTGGGAACTGGATCCTTTTCCTGGCACTGAGTGAGTGACCTTTGGGATTCCCTTAACTTCCCTGTTCTCATCCATAAAATGAGGAATGTGACCACACTGGTTTCAAAGGTCTCTGTATTTCCTCAGAGCTCTGTGAACTTCCCTCAGGAACCCATTTATAAAATGTTGACCAACTCCCTCCAAGACAGCCGACCTAAAGATCTCCTCTATATCCCTGTGATGTCCCCAATCCTACCCCTAACACACATAGGATTTACATTTATTTCTCTTGGTAGTTGTTCCTCAGGATTCAAGAGGAGCTGCCATTCTCTCTGCATGAGGAACTTCACTGGTGTCTCCCCTTAGACTTCTTCTCATTGCCTCTGGGCATCACCATTCCTTTTTGCCACAAACCCATATTCTAATACTCATTTAGATGTACACAGCCTAATTATTCTGAATTACAAATACAAAATAATAATTCATTTATTACTCAGGTTTCTTCAAATGATGGGTTTATATATAGTCCTCTACCTGACAGTACCTGAGAATCAGCTCAGCGGAGGGTTGGGGCAAGGGGGAGGGAGAAGCTCTTGGTTCCAGGCATAGACAACATTCTCAGCACTGATTTGGGTGGCAGGGAGGGAAGTGATATTTAGTGGATGTCAACACATCACATGCTGTGCTGGGTGATTTATGTGAGTTAAAAAAAAAATCTCAACATTTCAAACTTGGGCTTATCATCCCCCTTTACTCAAGTGAGGGAGTGAAAATTCAGGGAGGTGAAATAAGTAGCCCAATGCCACACAGTAATTCAATAACTGAGGTGTAACGCCAACTCTGCCAGGCTCTTCCTGGTATACCAGATGCCTTTCATGCACAGGGAGCCAGGGTCGACACAGGAGCACAGTAGACAGGGTGCCCAGGACCCACCACCCTTTTAGGGCCCCACAAAAATGTTTTAATTTCCTCTAAAATCAGAGGAGAAAAATGAACATAATAATAACAATGACTATACAATAAGGAATCCAACCCATATCTATATACACGAATGCAGCAGTAAAATATAATTTTATTTGCAAATAAATAAATAAATAAAGGAGGAAGGACCCCATGAAGCAAAAGTACCTAGGGCCCATGAAACTCAAGATGCAGCCCTGTGTCTAACCCCTACTTTCAACATAGATTTTCTCAGGGCAGCTATTAGAAAGATATGCCCAGGAGATATACAATCTTTCAAAATCTGCAACTCCAAACCATTTTATTCCTTGCTTAGTTGAGATGCAGATTTGGTATTAGATAAGTGGCTCTTTGCCATCTGTTCCTGTGGACCAAGGGTTTGGGGGAGAGGAGTATTTGCTGGGGACAGAAGGCATCAAAAATATTTCACAGTGAATGGGCTTCCTGAAGTCCTATTGAAATAAATGGAGAAAAAAATAAAAAGAAAAAAGAAAAAAAACACAGGAAATTTAAGATGAAGTAGAGACAAACAGAGATGTTGACATTTGCTTCACTATGCCCAGAATAAAAGTATTCACCTGGGAAGCCATGCTAAATGTCCTGGGCATGCACTGTCTATACTATAAACTGTTCAGGGGTTTCAAGGAAAGAAAGAGCTAACCCTGCTGATGGCTTTATCTGCCCACTTCTGAGGCTGGAAGCTTCTTTTCAGACAGGCTAAATCAGGCAAAGAGCAACCACTTACCTGACAGACGACTCTTGAGCTTCATTTTACTGCTGCCCTGTTTGGGACTCTCCAAGTTCCCCTTGGATTCCTCGGGGCCACAGAGTTCATGGGGCTCGCCTGTCCCAGGCATCTGAAATGCAGAGAGCACAGAGCTGGTGGGAGAGGCTGTCTTGTGACTACTTATTGCCAGTCCCTCCAAGGACTTATCTTAAGCTTCAAGGAGCAGCAGAACAGGTGTCATGTGAGCAAAGAGGTCCACGGGCTGAAAGCACAGCCCTGCAGGTAATCTGGAACCTCGCAGCCTCACACCGGTAGGTCCCTACGCAACACACACCGCTCCTCACAGCAGAGAACCAGGGAGATTGCAAACCAGAAAGGGCCTTGGGGCCGTTTGGTTTCTCATTCTACATTTGAGGAAACTTGTTGGTCAAGGTCACATGAGTGGCCACCAGGTGGACAATGGCAATACCACAAGTGGATCCCAGGTCTCTCAACTTTTTCCTACAATGCAAGTTGCAACAAATACTAAACCAGAACTTGAATCCCAAGTCCTCTCCCCACAGGGAATACCAAGGTTCCTGAAAAGATTTATTTTGCAGAAGCCAAATGACCACATCCCTCAGTCAACCAGCCCTCTCTGGAGTACTGAGTATTGATTAAACACTTCCTGGGATCAAGCATCATCCAGGCCATGGGGCGGCATCAGCGCAAGCATCCATGAGACATATGTCTGTAGTCCCAGACCCCAAAATGAAACAAGGGTGATCCAAGGGCTTGGCAAGTCCTCCATGCAAAAAGACGTAGAACGTGCTTAAAAGAGCTATGTTAATTATGGAGGAAAAGCCAAGAGTGTCTATAAAAGAAATTTCTGGGTAAATTTACATGTACAAAACCTATGAAATACTTTCTATAATGAGTCTTTCCATTCAAAATTTTAATTTCCTTTGAGATTCTGGAGAAAAAATTCTTATATTATTTAAAAAGAGATAATATTCATACTAAGGAAAAGGTATGTACTTTAAAAAAACATTTAGGATGAAATAAATAAATAAATTTTTTTTTTTTAAAGGTTTTATTTATTTATTCATTTATCCCCCCCTTGCTGCTTGTGCTCGCTGGGTCAGCTAACCACGCCGTACGGGCGGGCTTGCCCTCACCAGGAGGCCCCGGGAACCGAACCCGGGGCCTCCCATATGGTAAACGGGAGCCCCACTGATTGAGCCACAGCCGCTTCCCTAAATAATTTTTTTTAAAAAAAAGGGTGTGTGTGTAAAAATGGATAAAAAGTAAAATAAATAAATAAATCTTAAAAAAAAAAAAAAAAGACATATAGGATGTCCTTTAACACTTAGCAATCATTGGAAAGACATAATGATAAGTGTTTTTTTTTTTAAAAAAAAAAAACCTAGATTTTAATAGGTAATAAAAATTACACATTGGATATCAAATTCAGTATATAAAAATGTATCAAGTAAGCAGTAAGTGAAATTTCCCAGGTAATTCCCCTTTTAAGAGGTAATTATATATCTAAGATTTGGAAGACTCACCACCATCCTCCCCCACCTCCCCTGCAAAGTTCAACTATCTTTCCCGATGAAGAAGAGGGAGAGAGTCTGAGAAATGAGATGTAGGCAAAATTGAGGAAGGGGCATTGGGAAAACAAATTAATCCTGACAAAGATAAATTCAGAGCATTCTTATGACAATGCGAGGGACTAGCAGGGCTCTGGGTAAAAATCCTTTAAAAAAAGGCAAGAATGGAATCTTGAGGATGATTTTAGAGATTTTCTAGAGGACATCTTTCTTAACTCCAAATCATGACATCAATTCATAACATACTGAAAAGGAACCCTCTCTGAGACATGCCAGAGCTTTGGGACATAGGAGGAGATGTGCAAATCAGAATGATCCAGATCGAAGCTGTAGGGCTTCTCCTTTGCTTTGCTTAAAAACTTTATGGAAAGGGAAGCGGCTGTGGCTCAATCAGTAGGGCTCCCGTTTACCATATGGGAGGCCCCGGGTTCGGTTCCCGGGGCCTCCTGGTGAAGGCAAGCCCGCCTGCACGGCGTGGTTAGCTGACCCAGCGAGCACAAGCAGCAAGGGGGGGATAAATGAATAAATAAATAAAATCTTAAAAAAAAAAAAAAAAAAAACTTTATGGAAAGAACCTGTCTGTAGACTGTAAACAGAAATTACTGGAGACACAGCTAAGTTCCTGGTTCCTTCTGATCCTACCATCTGACCCAGGCTGTCAGCCTACAGAGAAATGTATTCCCTGGCTGGCACGACATCACCTCCTTTGGTGCCTGTTAAGTGGGTGGCTTATTATACCTTGGCCAGAGTCCAAACAATCAGAAATCCTGTCTGAGATGCTTAGGTAAAGGGAGGAAAACAAAACCACCCAACCGTTTCCCTCCTTTCATTGCCCCCCCCCATTTTCCCAACACAGCCCCACATTTTCATAGACTCAGAGAAATCCTGGAGACTACCTGAGAAGAAAAGTGACTTGCCCAAGGTTTCTGAGCTTGTTACAGACAGGAAAGGTCAGGGTTTGATTCTAGGTCTCCTGACTTCCAGCTTAATGCCTCTCCAGGATATTTTTCCCCTCCATCCCAATAAGCTTTTTAATTAAATTGATAATCTGAAAAATCCATACTGTACAAGTATAGTTTGTTCACCTCAAATTTTTTTTTTCATTTCACTTTTACAACGAACATGTGTCCCAAGGTAAATAATATTATTGCAATTTGATGAGAAAATAAAACAGACTTTTAAGGAACACTTTCTTGTTTATAAAATATATCCGGAATCCAGGCTAGATTATGTCCGAAGAAGGTGAGAGTGCAAAGTGGAGTGGTGTAGAGTTATACAAGAGCACACAAGTACTATATGGTCAATATGAAGACCTTATGATGAAAGCAAAAATGCTTAGAAACATCTAGGTTTTTTTCTTCAGCATCTTAGTGAAGTGTTTAGAGGTAAGAGAATCCCAGCCTTAAAGAACATTTTTTTTTTAAATCTCCAAAATGTACCAAAGAATGAAATATGATTTAGTTTCTATGATCTATAAAATACCAATAAGATTTTTCAAGCCAAAGAAATCTTATGCTGAAGATGGTGTATGCTACATTATTTCCAAAAGTAAGAAATGACCAAGAGGTATCTCAAAGTATACTGCTAAGCTTAGGGCAGGGGAGAAATCTTACTCAGAACCCACTAAAAGTGTTAACATAGGGTTCTGAATTTAAATGGAACTGTTTCCTCTTACAAAATAAAACTGGTTTGTCATGATTTTAGGTGGCTTGCAACTCAATGAACAGGAAGTAGGTTGCTTAGTCACATTAATTCCAGATTATTTCAGGAAATAGCATCATACAAAGTGCAATTTTGATTACAATGAACCTCTTCTGCTTTGTGACTATTGTCTGAAGGTCTCTTGCACTCCAAGGGAGTCCCTTTGCTGTGCATTTTTTTTTCCCCAGATGCACAGAACAAAAAAAAATGTTCTGGAAATGATGTCATTTTAGTTGTTCTGAAATGAAATGTACAAAGAATTCTCCCGGAAGGTCTTCGGTTCAAAGAAATAGTTGATACAATCTATTATTCATGAGCAACTTCTAATTCATGTGTTATAAAACAATGCCATTACATTAATGGAATCTAATATAATTTGCTGATTTCCAAGTTAGAGACTCTCTGCATCATTTTCCACATGGTAATCTGTGATGGTTTCACTCAGTGAAGACCTTTAGCGTCTGGTTGATTGCGAGGACGTAAGGCAGGCTAGTTAAGGACCCAGCTGTGCAGGCGGGGTGCAAATCCTGGGTGCACCGTTCTATTAGCAATTCAGACACATCACTCAAACTTTCTGAGCTTCAGTGTCCTCATCTTCATCTTCAGTGTCCCCATTAAAAATGAAGTTTGGTTTAAGAATTAAATGATATGTGTTCCAGATTAAAGATGGCAGATTTCCCTCTTGAAACCATACTAAAATGACAGGAAAGGGATTAAAAAAATAAAATAAAATAAAATAATCCTACATGGGCAAAGTGACTAGGAGACAAGAGCAACAAAATTCTGGGAGCCAGTAAGCAGATGAATGTGAGGTCATGGACATGACCTGAGAAAGTTGAATCGTAAGCAAGGATTGAAGAAAGCTGCAGTGCAACCCAACTTGTTAACACAATTCCCCAAAGGCTCAGGAACTGGCAATACGGAATCTCTGGAAGTTAGAACAAAGGTAAGGCAGGATGAAGCAGATTTTTTTTTCTAATTTTTAATTTATTTTTAAAAAGATATTTAGATTACATAAATGTTACATAACGGATGAAGCAGTTTTAAGAAACATCCAAGAGTTGAAAGTGATTGATGCAGATATTTAGAGTGGGTCTGATTTTGAGGAATGATCTAGACCAGCAGTTCTCAAGCTTTGTTGTGCATCAGAATCACCCAGAAAGGTACAAAAGATGACAGAATCCCAGACTTATGGAAGCGGACAGGGCCTGCTCTCCGTACTTCACCACTGCCCTGGACTAAACAGAGCCCATCTCCAAAGGAGCTGCAGGACTGAGCTGTAATTTCCCCAGGTCTCTCTGGCATCTCCCAATTTTATTCCAGAGATGGAGAATGGAAAAACAGATGCTTCGCAGTTGCACCAAAGTAGCCCATCAGCCAAAGAATGAGAGAGAATTATTATCATCACGCTGCTGCCTATTGAATACAAGTATTTTAACCAGCAATTGAGAAAACCTCTGATCCACTCTCTGCATGAACTATAAGCACATGAAGTATATGCAAAGTGAAATGCAATTTACATGTAACGTACACAATGGCATGTATTATGTCCATAATATATTAATAGAGCACTGGTTTAAGAGGCAGTTCCTTCATTATGCAAACAATAGTACTTACTTTCAGAGGATTAAAATAATCTTATAATTACCTTATAGGATTATTGTGAGGATTAAACAAGAATGCACTTGAAGGGATTAGTAAAGTACCTAATGTATATCGTAGGGGTACTTTGATAGTTTGAGATTTTTTATGAATCCCAAAAAGAGAAAGATTATGTTTGTAAACTAATCTGTTCCTCTGGGTGTGATACCCTTTGATAGTATTAAATTCAGCTGAGGTGTCTTTGATTAGCTTACCCGTTAAGATGGGGCTTTTTATTTGACTATATCAGTGACGTGACTCAGGTTGAGTCTATGCTCCCTTGCTGGGTCTGATATAAATGGACACTCCTACAGACAGACAGATACACAGGAAGAGAGAGCTCTGTCATTTTTGATCCTGCCATGTGACAGAAAGGAGAAGGTTCAAATAGCAAAGATCCTGGGGAGAGGTGAGACATTTTGTCTGATAGTTTTTTGCAGCTGAGCTCGGGAAGAAATTCGAACAACCAAGACTGATATAAGAGGCCCAGAAAGAAATAAGCCCTATACCAAGAGAGAAAGGACTACAGGATCACTTAAGCACGAAGCCTCAAGAGGTTGGGCCCACGGAGCCTCAAGAGGAAGAGGAAGCCCAGAGGGGAAGGCAGAGACCAGCCAGAGACTGGCCACCATCTAACTTCAACATGTGGCAACTGACTTTGGTTAGAAAGCAACCTTGAGCTGGACTTTTTATGGCCTTGAAACTGTAAGCTTTTACCCCAAATAAATACCCTTCATAAAGCCAATAGATTTCTGTTACTTTGCATCGGCAGCCCTTTGGCAGACTAATACAGGTACAATGAATGTTTAATTGAAATTTTAAAAATTAAATACATGTGAACATGCATGTATTATGATTTCACCCCCTGCTTCCCATTTCCATGGGAAGAGATCTTCCATGTCTTCTGCCTTCTTTCCATCCCAGGGAGTAAGAGTGTTTGCTTTGTTAGTGGATAACAGCCAATTGATCTTAATTCTGAACTGGGTGGGGCCAAGTCGTTAAAAGCTCATAAACTTTATAATAGCAATTAAAAAACTAAAATGTCTAGGAATAAATTTAACTAAGGATGTAAAGGACTTGTACCCAGAAAACTATAAATCATTACTGGAAGACTTAATGTCATTAAGATGTCAATAGTATACAAAGTGATCTACATGTTTAAAGAAATCCCAATAAAAATTCCAACAGCTTTCTTTGCTGAATTGGAAAGGCTACTCATCAAAATCATATGGAAGGGCAAGGGACCCTGAAAAGCCAAAACCATCTTGAAAAAGAAGAGGGAAGGTGGATAACTTACACTTTCCAATTTCAAAACTTATTACAAATCTACAGGAATCGAGACAGTGTGGTACTAGCATATGGAGAGACATATAGAGCAATGGAATCAAATTGAGAATGCAGAAATAAACCCACAAATATATGGCCAATTAGTTTTTGACAAGGGGAAAAGAACAGTTACTTCAACAAATGTTCCTGGGAAAACTGGATACCCACATGCAAAGGAATAGAAGTGGCTCCCTACCTCATACCATATATAAAAATTAACTCCAAGTGGATCAACAACCTAAATATAAAAGCAAAACTATGAAACTTTTAGAAGAAAATTTATGGGTATATCTTCAGGACCTTTTATTAAGCAATGGAATCTTAGATTTTATATAAAAAGCACAGGCAACAAAAGAATATATAGATAAATGGAATTTCATAAAACTTTTAAATTTGTGCAAATGACATTATTAGGAAGGTAAAAAGATAACCAAAAGAATGGTAGAAAATATTTGGAAATCATATATCTAATAAGGGTTTAATATCCAGAATAATATAAAAAATCCTACAACTCAACAACAGAAAGACAAATAACCCAATTAAAAAATGTGCAAAGGACCTGGAGCTGGCTTCTAGGCAAAGTGTGAGTGATCATTTTGTCATAATGTGTTGTATCAGTGGGTGGAGACCCACACAATGAGCAGGAAGGAGTTGGACTCCCATCCTGGGGAAGACCGATAACATTCACAAACAGAGGGGTGGGGGTCTCTCGAGAGGATGGGCAGTTCCTAATAGGGGAGGACAAACCAGTGTGTCAAGACCGCAGTGTTGTTGCAAGTAACTATGAATCTTGTCATCCAAGGAGTGAAGCTCGGGGTTGCCATGGGTCCCGAGGGGAGGGGAAGGGAGGAATAGAATAGATGGAATAGGGGGTATTTAGTGGGCAATGGACGTGTTCTACATGATCTTGCAATATGGACACAGGCCATGTTAAATATCATCAAAATTTATAAAAGTGTACAGTATAAAATGTAAACCATTGACCACAGTTAGTAGCTATGTTTCACCATTTGTACCATGCACATATAAAATGTATTAATATGGAAAGGGGGAAAAGGGGGAGGATGTTCGGTATACGGAAGTCCCCTGTATTCTGTATGTGCCTTTACAGTGACCTAAAACTTCTTTGAAAACAAAATGAAAAATGAAAAAAAGTAAGACACTGCAGAATAAATGGAAGAAAATGTCACTGTACATACAGGACACCAGATATTACAGAGATGAAAGGCAAAATTTTTAAAAAATATTTTTCATTTTTTAAATATTCCAATTTTAAAATTAATTTAATTTTTAGTTAAAATTTTTTTTTAATGTATTTTATTTCTTATATTTAAACCTATCATTATTATTTCCTATTAATTGTATTTGGCTATTTTATTGGTTTCATTTTTGAAGAAGCTTTGGATCACAGAAGGGTTACATCTGGGACAGGGGAGGATCATTGGTGTGGGGTGTCAGTGATGGGGGATACATGGGAGGAAGTTCACCTAGGCATACATATAAGGTATATAAATATGTTCAGATGTTCACAGGGCATTGTCACAGTGGATGGGGACTCACACAATAACCAAGAGAATATTGAATTCCTATCCTGGAGAGCTCTGACACATTCTCTAATGGAGCAGCAACAGTCACCCAAGTGCAGGGACAATGACAGGTGAAGGAGGATGACCCACTGATGGGCCCTTTATATTGACAACTATGCTTATGAGCCTTTGTTCTTGAACTTGAAACTTAGCCCAGTGTTGTGGGGTGCCTAAGAGTTGCCTCCTGAGAGCCTCTTTGTTGCTCAAATGTGGCCTCTCTCTAAGCCAAACAGCATATAAATGCATTACCTTCCCCCCAGTGTGGGACATGACTCCCAGGGATAAGCCTCCCTGGCACCAAGGGATTACTACCAAGCACCAACTAGCAATGCAAGTGGAAAAAGACCTCAAATAAAAGGGGGAAAATGTAAAGACAAATGAGTTTATATGGCTAAGAGACTTCAAAGTGAGTCGGGAAGTCATCCCAGAAGTAAAGCTTATACACATCTCAGCAGGATCTCATAGACTGCCAAAGTGGATACTACCCCAAATAGCGGGGCTCCTGAGGACTCTGGAGACACCCAGGTCCTGTGGTCAGGACAGATAGCTCTGGAGTTTGGTGTCTTGCCAGTGGGCCCTACTTTGGAGTTTGTGCTCCTGAGAGTGACAGAGTTGTACTCAATTATGGCTTCCCTACACATGGCTCATCTGTCCCTTCTATTTAAACCTATATTTGGTGTTGGAGTCCAAGACTGGAATCTTTTGGCTGTCCACATGCCAGCTGGGCCCGGAGACTCAGAAGCATTGCAACACCTACTCTCCGGTTCATTGGACTCACCCAGGACAACTAACAAGGAGGTGAGGATTGACAACCACCATACCAAGGAAACGAGAGAGCCTACAACTGCAAGTGAGTGAGTCCCATCCATTGGCTGTATGGGATTGAAGCCCCCTCTCAATTAGAGGTGGAGTGGACATCACCATCCCAGAATCCTCAGGATTGGGGAATGAACTATGGACTAGAGTGGACTTACTAGTATTCTACTATAGACAAATTGTGATTCTAGCAATGGAAGAAATTACAACATTGATGTGGAGGCAGTGGCCACTGGAAGCTCTGGGGGCAGGGAAAGGGAAAAACAGTTATAATACAGGGACTTTTTTGGGACTTGGGAATTGTCCTGAATGACACTGCAATGAGAGATGTAGGCCATTTTATATCGTCATATAACATGCAGAACTGTGTGGGAGAGAGTGTAGACTACAATGTGAACTATGGTCCATGCTCAGGGGCAAAGCCCCAGGATGCGTTTATCAATTGCAACGAATGTGCCATACTAATGAAGGATGTTGTTCATGTGGGAGGGTGTGGGAGGTGTGGGAAGCGGGGCATATGGGAATCCCTTATTTTTTTATGTAACATTTATGTAATCTAAGTATCTTTTGAAAAATAAAAAATTATTAAAAAAATGTGCAAAGGAATTGAACAGACATTTCTCTGAAGAAGAGATACAAATGACCAATAAACACATGAAATGATGCTCGACATTATTAGCCATTAGAGAAATGCAAATCAAAACTACAATAAGATACCACATCACATCCACTAGAATGACTGTTATTGAAAACACAGACTGCGAATATTCTCACTGTCCTGATTTTGTGATAATCAGGGTAGGCTAAACAGTCGCTATATTAGAAACCATGCATGTGTCCCCAGACCTAGTTTTTCTCCCTAGGTCTGGTTTTTAGAATGCTGGTGATAAACTAAGCCTGATTGTTTATATGGCCATCCTGTGTGGGTCAACCTTAAGAGATACAGCAGGGGAGCGGGTGTGGCTCAAATGGCTGGGCGTCCATCTCCCATATGGAGGGACCTGGGTTTGATCCCTGGGACCTCCCGGTAAAAATAAAAAAAAGAAAAGCATGGAAGGCACGTGGGCTGCCAGGCCCCATGCACAGGTGCACCATCAGGCCCCACAAGCTGGTGAGCCCCACAAGCCCCGCGCACAGTTACGCTGCCAGGCCCCGCTGAGCCATACAGCAAGATGATGATGTAACAGGAGAGTGACACAAGGGAGGGCCAAGATGAGATGCACCGAAAAACCAGGAACTAAGGTGGTGCAGGTGGTAGGACACCTCTCTCCCACATCGGAGGTTCTGAATACCAGTGAAGACAGGAGAAGAAGGATGAGAAGAGAGGGCAGGAAACGGACACAGAGAATTGCCCAGCAAATAGACATAAAAACAGCAAAAACGGGGGTGGGTGGGTGTGTGTGTGTAAAAATGGATAAAAGTAAATAAAAAAAAATAGGGTGGGTTAGGTGGAAAATACAGCAAATGTAATGTATGGACTATAGCTAGTACTGTAGTAATTTTTTTTTCTATTTTTTTTTCTTTACTGTAGTAATATTTTGACAATATTCTTTCACAATTTCTAACAAATGTTTCACAATAATGTAAGGTATTGGTGGTGGGGTGATGTATGGGAGCCTTGTATGATTTTATGCAAGTTTGTTTTGTAAGTTCACAACTTTCACAATACACTTATTGTTCATGTATGAATGATATACTTCAATAAAATTAAAAAAATAAAATAAAATAAAAACACAGAAAGGGAGTGGGTGTAGCTCAAGTGGTTGAGTGCCTGCTTCCCATGTATGAGGTCCTGGGTTCAATCCTCAATACCTTCTTAAACAAAACAAAACAAAACAAAACAAAACAATAAAACACACAGAAAAAAAGTGCTGGCAAGGATGCAAAGAAACAGAAACACTTGTACATTATTGGGAGGAATGTAAAATACTGCATCACTGAATAAAACAGTTTGGCAGTTTCTCAGAAAATTAAGTATAGAATTACCAGAAGACCTGGCAATCTGGCTTCTAGATATATACCTCAAAGAACTGAAAGCTGGGACTCGAACAGATATTTGTACACCAATGTTAACAGCAGCATTATTCACAATTGTCACAAGAAAGAAAGCAAACCAAATGTCATCAGCAAATGAATGCATAAACTAAAATATTATATATACAGACAAATGGAATAGTTTTCAATAGTATTCAGCCATTAAAGGGAATTAGGTTTTTTTTTTTTTTTTTTTTTTTGAGGTACCAGGGCTGGGGATTGAACCAGGGACCTTCCTTGTATGTGGGAAGCTGATGCTCAACCACTGAGTCACATTGGCATCCAAGTTGTTTTTTTCATTTGTTTGCTTGTTGTTTGCTTTTGTTTTATCAGGAGGCATGGGGACTAAACCCGGGACCTCCCATGTGGGAAGCAGGTGCTTAACTGCTTGAGCCATATCTGCTCCCAGGAATGATGTTTTGATACATGCCACCTACGTGGATGAACCTCAAAGACATATTGAGTGAAATAAGTCAGATACAAAGGGACAGATATTGTATATTTCCACTTATATGCAACAGCTAGAATATGCAAACTCATAGAGACAGAAAGGTTACAGGTTATCAGGGGTTGCTAGGGCGTTACCAGGTTACAAGGATTAGGGGGGCAGGGAGAATGGGGAGTTAATGCCAAATGGGTAAAGGGTTTCTGTTTGGGGTAATAGGAGAGCTCTGGTGGTGAGGGTAGTATAATATCGTGAATGTGATTCATTCCACTGAATGGTATGCTTGGGAGTGATTGAGATGGGAAAATTACATTGTATATATATTTCCACAGTTAAAAAAAGGAGAGCAACTAAAGAGACAATGACAATTAAATGCAATACACGATCCTAGACTGGCTCTAGTAATAGAGGAGAAAAGACTCAACATTGTAAATGTTATTAATACCACTGAATTATATATCTGAATGTGGTTAAAGGGGAAATTTTAGGTCGTATATGTTACCAGAATAAAAATTAAAAAAACAAAAACAAAAGCAAAACCATAGGACTGTACAACACAGAGAACCCTAATGTAAACTACGAATTATAGCTAATGGACAATTATAATACTATTCTTTGATCGTTTGTAACAAAGATATCACAATAATACGAAGTGTTAATAATAATGGGGGTACATGGGAGCCCTGTATTTTCTGCATGATTTTTCTATAAACCAAAAATTTCTCTAATTTAAAAAAATCCTTGAAAGAGCTCAAAAAAAAGGACAATATTGGGACATATGAGAAAAAGGAAATGGAACAAATGGGAAATGGACTGTAAGCTTTATATTAATGTTAAATTTCTTGAACTTGATAAATGTTACATAAGTGAATATTCTTGTTCTTAGAAAATGTACATGGGGGAATTATGTGCTCAAGGAACATGATATATTAAACTTACTCTCAAATGTTCAGAAACTAGATTAATCGATAACAGATAGGTGAATGGATTGATTGCTATATAGAATGATATGGAAAATGCGGCAAAATGTTAAACTTGGTGGATATAGATATTGGGGAGGGAGTTTGTATGTTAGAGTTCTCTGTATGGATTTGGTATGCAGCTGTCCTGTAAATTTGAAATTATTTCAAAATAAAATGTTTAAGGAGAAAAAAAGCTCATAAACTTGGAGAATCTCTCTCTTCTTCCCTTTCCTTCCCCAGCTGAACCTGAGTATGTCTGCTCTGCAGATCAAAACTTTCTTTTGGGAGTGCCATTTTATACTAGTTTTCTATGGCTACCATAACAAATTACCACAAACTTAGTGGATTAAAGCAACATAAATATATTTTCTTACAGTTATTTAGGTTGGAAGACCAACATAGGTTAGGGTTAACTGCTAAAATCAAGATGTCAGCAGGGCTATGTTCTTTTCTGGAGACTCTCAGGGAGAATCCACTTCTTTGCCTTTGCCAGCTTCTAGAGACTACCCACATCCTTAGCTTGTGGCCCCTTTCTCCATCTTCAAAGCCAGCAATGGTGGGTTCAGTCCCTCTCATATTGCATCACTCTGACCTCTTCTTCTGCCTCTGTCTTGTACTTTTAAGGAACTTTCATTAGAATGGGACCCCTGGATAATCTAGGGTAACCGCCTCATTTTAAGGTTAAGATGATTAGCGACTTTAATTACAACTTCTTAATTCCCCTGTGCCATATAAAGTAGTATACTCAGAGTTCCCAGGATTAGGATGTAGACACCTTTGGGGGGCTATTCTGCCTATTGTACATTCCAGGGTCTAGACTGGAGTAAGGTATACTAGCAAGGACATTTGGCTTTCACACCATACCATCCAATTCCAGCTTTACCAGTAGTAAAGAATGTATTTGGATCTTCAGCTCCCTAACTATTGGGTCATTCAGTTGGTAGCAAATCTGGGAAAATCTGGAAAACCAAATTTGGGAAAACTAGAGTGTCATTTATTAGCCCCATTCACATGCCAATATCTAAGGCACCTTTTGGGAACTGAGAAATAGGTAGGGGGCAAAAATGGTGCAGGGACCAAAGAGCTTTAGGTATGACCTTGCTTGTGTGACCTTAGGTATCAGACTTTGGTCAATGTATTCAAAGTTGGATATTGACCTTGATGGATCACTGCAGCTTATTGGGGTTTTGTCCATGGGCAAACAGCCATTTTAATATATTCAAGACTATTTTCAGCAAAGGCACCACCTGCACCAGCATTTACAAATGTGTATCGGCTACACTGGCCCTAGCAAGCAGACATGGACAAGACAAAGATCCAATGAGTGAAAAGAGTTTCCATGAACAGGCCTTATTAGGCATTAGGGGGTGGAACCATTTTTCTTGCTATTATTGTATTTCTCAGCTGGGTTTACAGGTTGAAAGAACAAGGACTTTAAATGCTGAAGGCAGCTGAGACCCATAATGTTGCAGAACAACATGTGCTTAAAATCATCAGTGACAGGCTTAGGTAAGCCCTGTTAAGTCATTTACCCCAAATTCTGTTCTTTCATAGTGCTATGAATTACCCACAGACCCCAGAGGAACTATGAAGAAGCTACCCTTGGATCCTCACCGGCTCAAACTTCCACTCTACCAAATGGTCTCAGGGTGCCTCTGGATTTGAGAAATGTGTACAGAAAGTACAAGAAAAGTAACAGTAAAAAAGGCATGCAGTGAAGCGGGTGTGGCTCAGTGGTTGGGTGTGTGCTTCGCATGTGCAACGTCCTGGGTTCAATCTCTGGTACCTTCTAAAAAAAGGTTTTCCATCCCCCAAAACAGAGGGTATGTACAACCTCAAGCAAAACAGTTCCATCCATCTGCCCCATGGGACCTAAGCCACCTCTCAATCAGAAGCAGAATGGGCATCACCATCCCTAAATCCTCAAGATTGAGGAATGAATAAACATAAGGAAGAAATCCAACTATGAACCAAAGTAGACTTATTATTATTCTAGTAATGGAAGAACTTGTAACATTGATATAAAGGTCACCAGAGGTTCTGAGGGGAGGGAGAGGGAAGAATGGGTGGAACATGGGGCATTTTTAGGACATTGGAATTGTTCTGCATGACATTGCAATGATGGATACAGGCCATTATACATTTTGTCAAAACCTATAAAATCGTGTGATGCAAGGAGTAAACTATAATGTAAACTATAGACTATGGGTTGTAGCAATGCTGCAATATGTGTTCATTGATTGTAACAAATGTACCACACTAATGAAAGATGTTGTTAATGGGGGAAAGTGTGAGAGGGAAAGGGTGTGGGGTATATGGGAATCCCCTATGTATCGATGTAATTTAAAATTTCTTTAAAAATAAAGAAACAAAAAGAAAAAAATGAACAACAACAAAAGGCATGTAGATTCAGATGAAAGAAGAAAAGGAACCAATTTAAGCACCAGTTTAAACAGTTGGAAACTCAAGTGAGCCTTCCCAAAAAGAGAAAGAAAAGATACACTAGAGGCACATCCAGTGGCTGCTAAGAAAATATATAGCAGAAAAGATGCTACTTGACCCTGGAACATTCAACCTGAGGAAAGAAGAACCTCAAGGAGCAGATAGAGAGGTATTGGGGCTTATGAGCCATTAGGGGCATATGCTTCAGAACCATCGACAGGTCTGGTTCATGAATTTGCAGAGGATGATTCCCCAGTTGACCGAATGGTGGAGGCAGGATATAGGTTTCTTTGGTCTAAGTACTTCTAAGCCAAGACGAAAATGTGGCCCAGAGCTAAATATGCCAGCTCCCAAGAATCTAGAAGCTCTGTCAGAGGCACAATCCATACCAAATGCAGCACAAGGACCTCTATACTCTTATCTCAAAGTGTAAATGAGAATTAAGAAATTTTTAGATTGAGTAAGAAAGGTACTTTATATAGGACTAGGTTGATTTTTCCTCAACACAGACTGGGAAAAAGATTCCTGTCAGTTGGGTTTAATTTTACGATCATGAACTCCAGACAGCTTCCAAGAAAAGCCAAGATTTTCACCATCAACCTTCCTTGACTTGATATTACTGAATCCTTCCTATAGTCTGTTAGGAGACAATTTTCCAGGGGTCTCTTGCATTTCTGTGCAACTTGCAAACAGAGGCACTGGCTGCCTTTGCTCTGGACTATGTGTTTTCCAAGGATGTTTATATAGTGAACAACCTTGAAAGACAGAGATGGTGGCTTTCCCTGGAGGAATGGCAGGTGTGTTTACTGTCCAGCATAATGAAGATAATGGCTCCCTTTGGAGCAAAGGTCAGACAAGTTTGTCTCTGCCCAGTAGAACAGATTTGGTTCCCTGCACTCAGGGTTTCCTCAGCCATGATGCAAATCCACCGCAGGCCTATCTACCTGAGCCCCTCTGCATTACCCCAACAGGACTTGGGGGTGGGCAAGGGGAACTGATGTGAACACGAAGCTGTGCCAGGAGTAATAAAGTCATTTGCCTCTGACCTAGGAGTCTCATGACTTCTGCCAGCATCCAAGAAACTTAAGGGTAAAATCTCAGACTTTTTACAGTTCTTGACATGGTCTTTGGCAAAATTAAATAAGTTTCTGGGTATACAATTTTGCCTGGGACCACTGTCTAGAGGCTGGAGATTGGCTCATTTTTAACATTTCAAGAATGTGGGTCCAGTGATTTCAAACTATTTAAGGGTCCATTTACTCTTTGTCCATTTATACTTCACTAAAATGTACAATATGAGAGACTGCTGTTGAACGAATCTAACTTTCTTGAAGCTGAAGGAATCATATTTGTTCTGGTGGAAAACAGCCCAGGATGCACATGCTGAAAAGCACAACTTTTCCCCCATATCAAGAATCTCATCGGGAAACGGATGTGGCTCAAGAGGTTCGGCATCTGTCTACCATATGGAGAGACCAGGGTTCGATCCCCGGTACCTCCCGGTAAAAAAAAAAAAAAAAAAAAGGATCTGATTAGCTAAGTGGGAGCAAAATAAGGTACAGAAAAGAACAAAAGAGTGCTTTGGTCTTTTAACTCAAAAGGTCAAGGAAATTTAAGGTTGGATGTTAAATACTTTAGATTATAACATCTTTGCGTTATGATTTGCAAGGGGATTTAATATTTGGATTTTAATCTCTTTCCCAGAATTTGATAATAAGGAAATTTAATTCTTTGGGGCATTTACATTGTTGACATTTTCATTATTGAAAGATCATTATGTTGACATTTTACCTTACTGCAGAACCTCTAAAAAGACAAAGTGGCTAGAGATAATTTTGGATGAGAAATAGCACAGGGATTGAGTTTTAGTTGCTGACAACTTTTAGTCTTCTGGGGCTGGTGAACAAACCATCATTATTCGCCGTAGGCCCCTTGGTCCATGCTGAAAGCCTTGTACTTAACAATGCCCTCTATCTGGGGCTCAAAACGTTTATGAGAGCTCCTTGAACACACTACGACAACAGGATGTTTAACTTCAGTGTTTCTCAGCTAACTCTTGAAGTCTTACAAACCAACCATGGAAAGTGTGTCTTTTATCTTCGTCTCCACTGTGCAAGCATATCTGGTCCCAAGGAAAGCTTCAGGAGGCCTGGTTGTACCCAGGTCACACCATGTTTTTGTGGTTCTCAGCACTTGGGAAAAAAAAATTCTGCAGATGTGACAGAAGACATCCAACCTCCAAATCCCCAAGTTTTGTCAGCTCATTCCCCGGGTCAGTATCCACAGAACAGTGGAGTGTGATTTCCCTTTCATGCTTCAGTCACACTAGGATTATTTTTAGGCTGCCAAAGGAAGTTCATTTTTCAAGTCTCTGGGGCAGATGTTTGAGAACCAGATGGTCATCAGAGAGGCCAGGGCTGGGAATGAGTAGCCACTCAGAAACGGAGTCGGAACGCCCATAAATCAGCACACAAGTAGCAAGAAGCCTATGAGCTGCATACAGAAATTAAGACACGAATGTACTCCTACACTAGACTCATTGCTTTCCAACAAAGAGAGCAACTCAGATCTGAAGAGGAAATGGTAAAACTGAAGATTAAAACATGCCAAATCCCAGCGTGCTCTGGCACGCACAGGGTATGTACGCACCAATCAGAGGCTTTGGAGGCAGCTGGGGAAAGCGGCAGCCGCTGGCCGAGGCACTTGGGCTGCAGCTCTGCAGATGAAATAATATTGCCCTTGTTCTGAGTCCATTTCCGGTTTCCTCCCATTCATTATCCCCAAACAATCTGAATGGGCTTAACATTTGGTGATTTTGTCAGTGATTATTTGGATGATTTTTATGCATACAAATCAAATAGATCCCTTAGAAAACGGAGGCCAAGGACACCCTTCGAGGGCTCAGGACTGTAATCCATCAGTCCACATTTACCCTCCCGCAGTGTGTTTGTAAGGTCACTTTCCCAAAGAGAGGACAGTGTCCTCAAGTGACTCTTGGTTCTTTGAAAATAACAAGAGATGCAGATGGTAAGGAGGAGACTCTGTATATGTCCCTCTTTGGTAGAGCTTTCAAACTAAGGCCAGGCAAATACAGACATTCCCTAGGAAGCAGGCATCTCTCACCCTTCCTTCCATATTTCCATGACCTACTGAGTGAGAAAACTGTGGGGTCTGGAGCTCCTCTTTGGGCTTGTGGGCTGGCTACTAAAGGCAGGTCCTCAGAGTCATTTCTCAGTAGGAAGTGGCTGTTAGGCCCATTTGCACTGGACACACTGGGAGCAGGACTATGACATGCTTTACCCCAAACTCCAGAACGAAATCCGGGGTAGAGTATATGTAAGTTTAGGAAAATCTCAAGACAAAAAGCAGAGGTGGGAAGGCAGTCAAAAAAGGAAGACATATAAAAGAGATACAGAGTAAACATGAAGCTTGGCAGGACAGAAAGTAAGGGACGAATTGTCAGAGTGCCCTAATACAGCAGCTAAGTCAAATCCAATTCAGTAACAAACATGGCAGATTTCTCAAGGGCCCTTCTATACGTACCTTTTAGATGGAGTTTCAAGTTATTACATGGTTTCTTGTAACCGAAAGATATTCCACTTAGGCATACCATTTTAGATGAAGAGTAACTGGTCATGTTGATGAAACTATATTTAACTCTGGCCTGCTGTTAAGTTCCAAGCAGTACCCTAAAGGCTGCTGCTTTTTTTAATTTTCCAGTAGTGGTGTTGAGTTCACGCTGATTTGCAGATATCTATGTCTACAGGCATGTGCTTCTTTAAGCAGCTGATGGGAAAGCTGAGCCATGCCATGCAGAACCCATGTGGGAAGGCACAAGAGGAGAGCCTGCCTAGGGGTTGGCAAAGTGTCACCTGGGGGGCCAAATGTGGCCAAAGCCGTATTTTAGTAAAGTTGCACTGGAACCCAGTCATACCCATCAGATTCGCTATCGCCCATGGCTGCCTCCTCACTCCAAGGGCAGAGCTGAACAGTTGTGACAGAGACTGCATGACCTGCGAAGCCTAAAATGTTGACTATCTGGAAAAAGTTTGCTGATCTTGGAGCTACAGGAATAGTTCATATTCCCATCCTACCTTCCCTTCCCTTTTCCCCCTCCCCCCTATAATCTGGAGGCAAGGATTACTAGTCTACCATGGTATTTTCTCTAAAATTATCCTTCTCATCGAGGCTGTGTGATTTTATCTTTGAATTTCATTTTGAAATGATACTGATTAGGCGTTCATTTGAAATAAGGATCCTCTTTTTAAAATGCACATGCTTTGCTAAGTGTCATAAGATTACTGACCACCATTTAATCAGTTTAATCAGACTGCTTTACTAAAGAAAATACCAAGGACAAGCTGCTTGGAAGAAATAGAAAGCATTTTGTTTTTGGCCTTTTTTGTTGTTGTCGAGGGGTTGGGGAGAGAGTGGGAGAAGAAGTAAGGAGAAGCTGCTTAGAAGCCTGAACTCCTTAGTGGGTGGAGACTGTGGGTGCCCCAGTGCGTGAGTACTGGGACACTCGACTGCACGGAACCTGTGAAGAGCAGTACCTGCAAGCAGGAGGCTTCTAAATGAACACCTAACCACATTCAACATTTTGCTTAGGGTCAGCCCTGCCTTTAGAAAAAAAAAAAAGGCTGGGGAACTGCCTTGGTGGCTTTGAAGTGCTGCTGAGGCATGAGAGGGCTGGACATGTGGGCCGTGCCAAAGAGATGGAGACTGTGGCCGAGTTTACCAAGGGGACCATCTTAAAAATCCCCATGAGTGAAAGGACAACAATCCTAAAAGCACAGCATTTTTTTGGGTCTGGAAACCAACTGTAGACGATAAACTTCCGGCAGAGGAAGGAGCGTCTTGTTCAGGACGTGACTCTGCTCTGTGAGGAGAAGCATGCGACTCCCAGTGCTGCGGCCCTTTCAGATATCATTTATGCTCAGGCCCATCGGCACCAGAAAGTGTGGGGTGTTTTTCAGATAAGTAAAGGACCAGGTAAAGACACTGACCTTTTTGATACGGAACAATTTAAAAGTTCATTTATGAAAATTCTTCAGGAAGCATTAAAAAATGTGACAAACAAAATAAAAACAAAACAACAACAACAAAAAACATGATGGTCAGACTCGGAAATGCTGAGGAGAATGCAGTGTGGATTCCAATCGCCTGGGGAACCCATTAGACAAAACCAAACCAGTACAAATCAGCTTGTGTGGTGTATCCCCCACCCCCGCCTCCACTTGCCTTCACTTCCTTCTCCAGGGTAAAGAGCAATACACCCCTGCTAGGCCAGGCATTGAGCACTGCTAGCAAACACCATCAGATTGTGAAAATGGACCTCAGAAGCTGATATCTGGACTCTCGTACGACTATTCTTTCCATTTTTATTTATTGTTATTGTTTTTTTTATGAGGTACTGGGGATTGAACCTAGGACCTTGTATGTGGGAGGCACGTGCTCAACCACTGAGCTACATCCACTCAAGACTATTGTGTTTTTTTTTTTAAAGATTTAAAAAAAAATTATTTATTCATTTATCCCCCCCTTGCTGCTTGTGCTCGCTGGGTCAGCCAACCACGCCATGCGGGCGGGCCTGCCTTCACCAGGAGGCCCCGGGAACTGAACCCGGGGCCTCCCACATGGTAAACGGGAGCCCTACTGATTGAGCCACAGCCGCTTCCCAAGACTATTGTTTTTAAACAGAATAATCAGGCCTTTGAAACTCACAACTCTGCTATACCTTTATGGGACAGAAGTCTTGGGCTAGATATAACTATGGATTGAAGGACCATACACAAAAATAAAATAGAGAAAAAGAGAGTCCAAAGGGTGACACAAGAAACTTTTGGAGACTATCCTTAGCCAAGACTAGAATTTGCACAGTATAAGCTTGAAATCAAGTTCAAAAGTGACTTAAATGGGGGCATGTTGGCTGAAAGTGGAGGATCCCTTAGGTGCCTGTGGCAGTTTGATATTATTCATGAATTCCAAAAAGAGATATTGATTATGCTTGTAAACTGGTCTGTTTCTCTGAGCATGATACCCTTTGATTGATTTAAATTCAAAGGTTTTATGTTTACTTGATTAAATCAAGATTAGGGCTTTAATTTGATCATGTCATTAGGGCGACTCAGAGTTGAGTCCCCGCCCCCTTGGTGGGCCAAGAAAACAGACTCTTACACAGAAGTAGACACACAGAGAAGATACACAGCGGAAGAGACACAGCTCCATAAACATGGCAGAGGCCCCGGGAAGGGAGATGAGCCATTCGCCTGATAGTTTACAGCTGATTTTGTGTTGTGAAGAGACCAGGGCAACTGAGCCCAGAAAGAAATGAGCCCCGGCAAGAGAGACAAGCCCTATGCCAGCCTACAGCTGAGATGGGAAGAAGCTGGGACCATGGAGTCTTAAGAAGGAAGAAGAAGGCTGAACTCTCACAGATGTTGTCCGCCATCTTGCTTCAACACATGGCAACAGAGTTTAGTAAGGAAGTAACCTTGAGTTGAACTCTTTAGGGCCTTGTAATTGTAAGCTTTTACCCCCAATAAATACCCTTTATAAAAGCCAACAGATTTCTGGTACTTTGCATCAGCACCCCTTTGGCTGCTAATACAGTGCCTAATAAAGTTATTAGTTCACATCTTTTGGAAGTGCTGAAATCCTTAGCCCCAGCTGGTATTGCAGATGCACCACTTTCTCCACTGCTTACTTGCATACCAAACAAAAGAATGAATTACTTTAAAATTAAAGATAAATAAGGTTTATGGAGTTTTGTAAGCATAGTAGCTCCATGCCAACATTGTACATGCATTTAAACTGATAGCTAGCTGGGTTACTTCTGCCTCTAAACTTGTATTTAAGAAATTAATTCTTGGTATCAAAAATTTAGAAAAGCTGGGGGAGTGGATGTGGCTCAAGCAGTTGGGTGCCTGTCTCCCATATAAGAGGTCCTGGGTTCAGTTCTCGGTGCCTCCTAAAGAAGATGAGCAGACAATGAGCGGACACAATGAGCAGATACAGCAAGCAGACACAGCGAGCAGACAACAAGCAGAAACAATGAGCAGATAGATGAGGAAGCCATTTCAGATGGGAGTAGGGGGGTTGGGGAATTTAGAAATGCTAATATAATTGGTGAGACAGGTTCTTTCCTCCTCAATTGTATGCCCCCTCCCTGCCCCAATATCCTGCAAACTATAGCAAATGTGGGCATTGGAGATACATATGGTGTATATATATGGCTCCAGACTTGATCTTGTGATGCCTGAATGCTCTGAAATCATGTGTTTGGCACAGTGATTAGACTGTAGGGCCTCATCCCATTCTCTCACCTCAATCCTGAGTTGGTCTGGTTCCAATTGCTGATTTTCAAGGATTTTCTCTGAAACCTTGTGTTTTTGTTTGCCAAAGGGCTTCCGATGCAAAGTACCGGAAATGGGTTGGCTTTTATAAAGGGGATTTATTTGGGGTAAAAGCTTACATTTCCGAGCCTGGGAAATGAACAAATCGAGGCACCATCAGAGATGCTTTCTCACCAAAGTCAGCTTCACCATGTGGTGAAGCAAGATGGCCTCTGATCTCTGCCAAGGTCTCTGCCTACCCCTCCAGAATCTATCATTGTCTCCTGGAGCTCAGCTGTGAGATACTAGGCATAGGGCTTGTCTCCTTCCAGGCCTCCTCTATCAGTCTCGGCTGCTCTGCTTTCTTCCCGAGTTCAGCTGCGAGCTATCAGGCATACAGCTCATCTCTCCCTGGGCCTCAGCTCTTGAGCCTCTCAGGTGGCTTCTCTCCTTGCAGCTCAGCTGTGGGTGAAACTGGAGTCCTTTCTCTCACATGGAGGATCAAATACGATGGCTCCCTTTTCCTGTGTCTCCGTTTTTATCAGACCCAGCAAGAGGGCAGAGACTCAACCTAAGTCACGCCTCACTGCCATAGTCCAAAACACAAGCGTCTCCCATGCACAGGAATGGATTAGTTCACAAACATAATCTGTCTTTTTTTTGGGATTCATAAAATAATTTCAAGCTGCCATAACTTGGATCACAGAAAGAGGCATCAAGAAACCACACCCAACTCAAAACTTTCTGGGAGAATCATAAAATTGGTCCATTCAGGAGAGAGCTGGGTCCATGCAATTACTGCAGGAGGTCACACATCAGATGACTCAGTTGCATTCAAACTGGCCAATATTATACTAATTTATGAATAAAGGTATTTAAAAACTGGTTTAAAAAAGATAGGCTACTTTCTCCATTTTTCTCCTCTCCTGCCAAGGGACCCTTGCTCTCAGAATGCAGCACTCCAACTGGACGCCAGCCCTGCTCCCTTCCTCCCATGGACCTCTAGTCCCTCGCTTCCTTCCCACCTGCCCATCCCTGGCCACCCTCTCCTCCAGTACAGGCCCTGGCCCTGGCCCTTCTCAGTGGAGCTATGACAAAGGCCTCCAAATTCAGCTCTATCCCTCTGCTTGAATAATCTTGAAGCAAAAACTGCATCCCTGTTACTCTACTCAAAACCCGTCAATGATGTATACAACCTACTCTTGAGTGTTTAGAAAACAGATATATATATATTTTTAGATTTTATTTATTTATTCATTTATCCTCCCCTTGCTGCTTGTGCTCGCTGGGTCAGCTAACCACGCCGTGCGGGCGGGCTTGCCTTCACCAGGAGGCCCCGGGAACCGAACCCGGGGCCTCACCATATGGTAAACGGGAGCCCTACTGATTGAGCCACAGCCGCTTCCCTAGAAAACAGATATTGATAGCTATATAGTTGGGCGGATGGATGGATGGATGGATAGTTGATTGATAGACACAGTGATATGACAAATGTGGCAAAATGTTAAAAGTTGGTGGATCTGGATATCTGGCTAGGACAGGGGGTCTTAACAAGGGGTCTGTGAGTTTGAACTGAAATTCAAAAAACCGTTATTTTTGTGGGGACGTGTTGGTGCAGGTGTGATATATTTATTAAATAATACACAGTATAGTGTGGACCTTGTTAGGGGTCCGTGGTTTTCACCTGACTGGCAAAGGGGTCCGTGGAACAAAAAAGGTTAAGAACCCCTGGGCTAGGGGGTATTTTGGAGTTCTCAGTATGGATTTTGTATTATTTATGCAAATGTACCATTAGTTTGAAAGTATTTCAAACTAAAAAGTTGAAAAAAGAAAAAAATTGAATGTGTTACCTTACTTGTGAAATAAGTCAAAACTCCTCAGTCTGGAAGTAAATATTACTCTTAATAGAGTGTTTGTTGATCCTTGAACAGGTCTTAAAATGTCATATTTCTGGGTCATTGTACATGTTTTGTACCTGCTCTAGAATGCCACCCATTTCCATCTGTTTCTCTGGAAACATCGAATACCACCCCTTCCACTGAGCCCTGCAAGAAATCAGATCCCCCTCCTCTAGGTCAACACGACGTGTGGCTCCTAGGGATTTATTATCAGAAGAGGGGACGATGACAAGGACAGACATAACTACAGTTCATTATGGACTATAATAAACGCTGGGGGAGAGGAAGAAGGGCTGCAGCCGTCACACGTGTCCCCCAAAGCAGCCGCACATAGCTCTGCATGGGGAGGGGCGACAAGCTGGCCGCGGTCCAAGACTTCTGAGGTTGTAGCTAAACCAATGGGAAGAGCCCTAGGAAGGGTTAGAGACGTCTGCTCTGTAACAGAGCAGCTGGGGGTGGGGGTAGGTTGTGACATGCAGGCCACCGTTTGCCACAATTATCTTAAAAGATAGCTCCACAAATATTTATTAGGTGAACATATTTGTTGCTAGAGGGAAATAAATTCTAATCCTTACACAACTGTTTTACCAACAAATCTTTGAAACCCATATAAGGGCTGTCCTGATTCCACGTGCTAAAATGAAACTGGCAATCAGAGGAAAGAGAGACGACTGAACACTGGAGTAATTAGAAAAGCCCCTGAGTCATGAAGGGATTAAGAATCTTGATCGTCAAAGAGAGGAAGGAAAGATATCTCAAGTGAAGAAATAAGAGCTGGAGCCAGAAGGGAGAGGTGTGGTTTTCTTATTCTGCAAATGTCATTTACTGAGCTAAATCAGTACTTCTGGAAAAAAGCTAAGCAAGCAAAAACTAGCAAACAAACAAAAAACAAAAGCCAGGCAGGCCAGTAAGAACAGGAGGTGAGGTTGGGAAAAGTGTATTAATTTTAAATAGCTGTATTTCTTTATGAGATTTCTGCCCTGGATTGCACAGGGGACCTTCAGACCTCTTCTATCTTGCTTTGTTTTATTTCCCATGCTCTGTACTACCGTATTGTGTAAGATACAGCTAAGAAGAGAAAAATGCCAACAAGCTCAACATTTTCCAATGCTCATGAAGTTTGCAAGTGGGTGTGTCTTTTTTCCAGCACTCAATGTCCATTTATCTAACTTATCTGAACTCTAAGGTAATTTTCTCATTTGCCTAAAAAGACCAACACAACTGGAGCTAAACCTAAGTGGGGACATTCTGCTTCTCTTAAGAAGAATCTGGCCATGTGGATCTGTATAATTTCCATTTACAGTTTTAAAAGACTGTAAAAGACACATCTCAGGGCTTTATGTTATCTTTAAGCTTTAAGCAAAGCTCATAAACAAAGTTATCCTAAGACATATATGTGCACAAATAAGACTCACTATCCTGCCTTTTTCCCTGTGTAATTATTAGCATTTTGACTATGGCAGAAGGAACTTTTATTTCTGAACTGCCATCTTCCTTCAAATCTTAATACATCGTGTTTCCCTTACAATGTATGGACCACGGATTGAAGGCCCCAAAGGAAACATAACTAAAATAATAAAATGGGATTTAGAAGAGGAAAATGCTTAACAGGGGGCAGGGTTGAAAGGCATCTTGGATTTCTGTGAGGGAACGCACAAGAATAGGAATCAACTTAACTGAAGTGAGAAATTCCTTGTGCAAGTTCTTCAGTATTTTTTTCATAAAAGAAATTAACATGAGGGCAAAGAAACTTTCTTGCATGCTCTAGTAGCCCGTCTTTAACTTTCATTGAAATTTGAAAGAAATTTTCAAACCAGAAAGATGAGAGAAGATTTGATTGCATACAAAAGGAATTTCATTAATGTTACTTTGTAATGCTCAAGGCTGTGATGTAAGACTTTTTAGACTGTGTAGCCATCCTGTACCCTCAGCATATATTTATAAATTATAAATTTATACTAGATCAATGTATAGGTACACAAAAACCCAAAACTATCTAAAATGAGATAAAACATATACAAGGTCAAATATTTTCCTCCCACCTCCCAAGGGACTGTCTTGCTTCCCTCCTGGGAATCTACACCCCCACTGGAGATGTCCGTGGGTATGAGACTGTGGAATACAAGTTTTGCTTTTCTAATGCAAATTACAGGAGTTGTTTGGTTTCTTGAGAACTGCAAACTGCCTGGATGAAAACGCAGCACTGAGTCGGGTAGCGAGTTGGAACAGGCCCCTTGAAAACGTGCCACAGGAACAAGTCTAATTCAAACATCAGCAGTTTTCCAGGCAATTCATCCAGGCCAAATAATTATTCTTATCTTCCTTTTTTCCCCCACCCATTTAAAATTATCACTTCATCTCCTTAAAAAATGAAACCAATCCAAACAAATCCACCCGCAAATTTAAATCTTATTTTCTTAGCCCAGCAATAATGGCAGCCTTTTCTGTCTTATCTTGCCCTGGCAATTCCGCAGACGGCCTTGGGTTTCAGGCTACCTCTTATACATGTCTGGTGCCAGCTGAAGGGTTCCTTAAGGAACATCTAAGTGAACCGAGACCTCCTGGGGAAGGACAGGGCTCTATGGGGACAGTGGAGAGAGAAACGTACAATGAAGGGAACTGTGTAACAACATGTGCTGCTGCTTGCTTCGGGCTGGGGCCAGGGAATACTATGGTTTCTGCATCAACAGCACCCACTTATAAACCAGAAATGAGTGTCAAGGCGATGAGAACCATGATGTGCAAGCTAGTCTGTGCCAACGAAGGAACTGCCATGGCTTGGAGGGTCTAGGCTCCCAAGTTTCCTACATGCACTGCAAACACCTTGGTTCCTAAACTAAAGAAAGGAAGAAGGCAGCTGGGAGCCTAAAAGTTCCCTTATCTCAAAGCCTTGGAGAGATAGGTCCCCATGCTTCATCCAGCCCCTTAGATGCCTGCCAACTTGCTTCTTGTCGTGGAAATGTTCATATGGCAAACAAAGGGGTATGTTCCAAACATGAGGCTTTCTACAGTAGCCACCATCTCCCAAGGTTTGCTTTTTAAATCTAGATGAGCATCGGAATCACCTGGGAAGCTTCTGGAAGTCTTCTGGAAGACTCCTGGGTCCCACCCGACTCAGACCTGTAGAATGAGCCGCTCCAGACTGGAACACAGAGATCTGAGGATTGGCTCAAACCATGCCCTCCGTGGCACTTCAGGGAGATGTAATAGAGCGTGGGTGCCTCCTGTTTGTTTCTGCGTCTTCCCACATGCAGTTAATCCCCGGGCATTTTTGTGAAGTGCTTCGAACTATCTTCTTGGTGCTTTCCCCTCAGCTCCCTTGAGCTGGAAGGTGACTTGTCCAGGGGTACATGTTTGTGATCAGGGGAGCTCAGCAGTTTCCTCTCTTCACGGGCTTCTAGCCTCTAACGTGAAAGGTGTGGACCAGCTAATCTCCAAGGTTCCTTGTGGCTCGGACACCTTATAGTGCTGTTCCCCAGGGCTCACATCTTTGAGACACCCAGTTCAGTGCTCTTTTCCTGGATGCCTTTCTCGCTTGTCTTTTCACCCACATCCCACTTATTACTCTGCCAACTCCCCGTGGGATGTTTAATCCTTTACTGTTGCCTACTTGTTAAAAACCAAGTCCTAAATTCCCTTTCTGCCTGCTTGCAGCTTTGTAAAACCTTATGTTAAAAAATTCTCTTACCAACCAAACAAAAAAATGAAAAACCTACTTATACTTGTTAAAGAGGTGATACCACAAATGTCCAGTTTTATGGGAAAGTACATTGTGTTCTCCCTATGCTATATTTAGTAAAGCCATTTCTATATAATTGACATTGCTATCCCAGCCAGGAACTCCCAGAAGGGAGAGGCAGATGGACTTTCTGGTTTGTGGATTCAAACAATAAGTGCCTATCAAATCATCGTGTGCTAGGGAGGTCAGGCAAATCAATGGTGGGTGAAAAAATCTTATGATGACAGGTATCCAGGGGGTTATGGGATTAAAAATGGAAGTATTATCCTGGCAGGGGAGGACCACTGGTGTGGGGTGTCGGTGGTGTAGGAAGAGGTACGCCCGGGGTGTTGTCTTGGTGGGTGGAGACCCACACTATAACCAAAAGAATATTGAATTCCCATCCTGGGGAGTCCTGCTACTTCATACAGTGGCAAGAATCCCTAGAGTACATGGGCAGTGCCTAGCAGAGGACAGACCAATACGCCAAGCCTTTGATATTGATGTTTGTAGTTATGAACCTCATTCTTATGAAATTGAAACTTAGCCTAATATTATATATTGCCTAAGAGTTATCTCCTGAAAGCCTCCTTGTTGCTCAAATGTGGCCTTTCTCTATGCCAAACTCAGCATATAAACTCACCACCTTCCTTCTGGCATAGGACATGACTCCTGGGGATGAGCCTTCCTGGCACTGAGGGATTTTTCCAAGCACTAACAGTGCATTTGGAAAAAGACCTTGATCAAAAGGGGGAAATAGTAAATACAAATGAGTTTGTATGGCTAAGAGAATTCAAAGTGAGTTGGGAGGTCATTCCAGAGGTTATACTTATGCATGTCTCAGGAGGCTCTCACTGACTGCACAGTAAATGGTGCCTCAAGCAAGGGGGCTTGTGAGAGCTCTAGAGACATCTAGACACTATAGGCAGGGCAGACAATCCCAGGCATTTGGCACCCTGTCAGTAGGCCTTACCTTGTAATATATAATAACCTATCTTCCCCATTGTATTGGAGTTACACTCATTTATAATTTTCCTACACATGGCTCTTATGCTCCTTTATTTGATTCTATAATTAGCACTACACCTGTTAAATGTGTGTCCCAAAGACTTAAATCTTCTCATTGTTCATCTGCCAGGTAAGCCCTGAATCTAAGCTAAGTTGCAGCCAATACCTATTCTCTAGTTCATTGGACTTGCCCAGGACAACTAACAAAAGAATGATGATGGACAGCGTACATCCCCAAAAAACAGAGTATTTACAACCGCAAGCAAGACAGTACCATCCATCTGCCCCATGGGATCTGAGCCCTCTCTCAACTGAAAGTAGAGTGGGCATCACCACCCAAAATCCTCAAGATTGAGGAATGCATAAATATATGGGGGGAATGCAACTATGGACTAAAGTAGACTTATTATTATTCTAGTAATGGAAGAACTTGTAACATTGACATAAAGGCAGTGGCCAACAGAAGTTCTGAGGGGAGGGAGAGGGAAAAATAGGTGTAACATGCGGCATTTTTTGGGACATTGAAATTGCTCTGCATGACACTGCAATGATGGACACAGGCCATTACAGACTTTGTCAAAACCTATAAAATAGTGTGGTGCAAAGTGTAAAGTATGATGTACACTATAGACCACGGTTAGTAGCAATGCTTCAATATGTGTTCATCAATTGTAGCAAATGTGCCACACTAATGAAAGATGTTAATGGGGAAAAGTGTGGGAGGGGAAGGGAGTAGGGTATATGGGAATCTAAAGCTTCTTTAAAAAAAAAAAAAAAAAAAAAAGAGTGGATGTATCAACCAGTCTTGCATATGTCTGTCCACCCATCAGACCATCTATCCATTCTAGCCATATAAAACTGAGAACATAGAGTGAGCAAAGCTGACCTGGTCCCTGACCCAAGGATCCCTGGCTGGTGGGGTAGGGCAACGTTAAGCAAGGCTTCACACGGGCAAATGCACACTTACAAGCTGGGTTAAGGGACCCAGAGGAGAATACAGGGTGCATCACATGCCAGGACCCAGGCATGAAGGATGGGTGTGTCCAGGACTTCTTGGAAAGGTGAGTCCTGAAGTAAGATAAGGAGGAAGCAGGTAAGACTGCTCCTGGCCCAGGCGTCATGTGCTCTGAGTAACTGAGGTGGCACCAGCTCCACAATACAGCCCATGCCCCCCAAACGAGCAGCCTGTGCCTTCCAGGCATACCACCCTTATGACAAGCTAGAGGAGCGTTGCACAAGTAAAGTTTTACTCTTGAGAATCTGATTTCCCATCAGACCCCTGGATTTTCCTAACTTTATGCATTTGGTGTTCACTATTTTTTGCACTCGACTCTAAATCCAATTCACCAGAAAAATCAGACCCCAAACAAAAGTGTTTCCAATCCAGAGCATCTTGAATCAACCAGAAATGATACATTCAGATACTTTAAAGAAAGTCCTCAATCCTCAGAAACTTTTTGAAACATTTAGAGCTGATAGTTTATATCAATTGTTCAAGTCAAAGAAAACACAAAAGGTGACCTGTTTTCTTCCCATGTTTGGACTAACATCCACCGGCGGATGCTGACTTTTCCACCCGACTGATTCAGGTTCTCCCACCTCATCACTGTTCTGCCAAGAAACAAATAATCAAGCAATATCAGACTTACAGAACTGCAGGTTCAGCTTTGCTCTTCTTTCCTTTTGAGAGATGAGGTCCCCTCAAACTCCAATCACCTCTCAAATTCCTTTTCAAGCCCTAATCTACCCGAAGTTTTCCAAGATTTTCCCAAACTGGAGATTCCAGAGATGTTAGAACTGATTCCTTTGATGCCAAAGGAAGCAGGATACAGGTCTCCTGATTGATGTGAGGAACAAACTCTTCCTAGCTAAGCTTTGACAATTGCACATTTGGCAAAGATGGTTGTAACTTCCATTTTTGGGTTTTATTGTTTTGGTTAAAAAAATGAAAAGGGAGACAGGCTCCCAGCCACTTAAGATGCATCATCCATTTCATGCCTCTTCTACTGTAACCCTTCCTCCTCTTTTCATTTTAAAAGATTCATTCCCTCAGAAGACGGGAGCATGGATCTGTTTTTCTCTTGAAAAATCTCATTTTTCAGATGAGCTGTAATTGCTTACCCTTGAGAGAGGTCACACTTTCTTTGAAGAAGCAATAATAGCAACATATGCCATTCATTTCAGTGCAGGGCTCTAGAGCATAAGTTCTCAAACCTTAGCCTGGGTCAGAATCATCTGGAGGGCTTATTCACATACACATTTCGGGGTGCCACCCTGAGTTCCTGATTCAGTAGGGGTGAACACAGGGTGGCACACGAGAATGTACTTATCTAATAACTCTGCAGGTGACACTGATGCTGCTTGTCCAGGGACCACACTTACAGAACTACTGCTCTCCAGATAGCGTTATGATTGAGAAATACTCACTGAAAACGTATTGACTGCCAGGCACTTCACTGGATGCTGGAGGCCCAAGGGGCTATACCTGACTTCAAAAGCTTGGAAATTTTATGTATTTTCTTTCCTCCCCGGAAGAGACGGAGCAAGGTGCTAGGTGATGGGGGAGCAAGACTGTGCAAGTCTGGGAGACAGAGATGATTGCAGATGCTTCAAGTAGGCAAAGGCTTCGCAGACAACTTAGCGCTTCCTCTGAGCTTGAAGAGAAAGGTAGTGCTCAGATAACCTGAGGGGAGGGGCAGGATCCCATAGGTGCAGGGCCTCAAGCAAAGCCATCTCCATCCCTTTCATCGTCTACTCCCCTTTGCATGGGGATCTTGGCAGGTGGCAGCGGCATCTTGGCTCACCACTTTGTAGGTGGAAGCTTGCTGATGCAGCACTCCTGCAGGAAATTCTGGGACTAACCAGGGTCTCTTCCCTGAGGGCTGCAGGGACTAGAAGAGAACTGCTCCTCCTCATTCTCCAATCCCTTTTTGAAGGGTAGATGGGGAGGGCCGGGAGGGTGCAAAGGAGTGAGGCAGGCATTCAGGGCGCCAGGTATATGCCTTAAGGACGTAAGAGAACCAAGTGAACTTCGAGGGAAGGATAGGAAGTGGTGCAGGAATGACAGGAGACCACAGGAGAAGTGCTCCTTCCTAGCTGCCCTCCCTTTAAACCCCCTCGTATTCCAGGCCGTGTACTATGTCCTGGTGTTGGAGAGATGCTCCAGACACCCTGGTCCCTGCCCTGGTGAGGTGCTTATGGCGAATGAGGAAGGCAGAGCAGTAAAAGGCGAAATTAGGAACGAGCTGTTAAGTGCTCTCATGTCAATATATATCCCGTGCTATGAAAGTGCAGAGCACAGACCAAGTAACCTGGGGAGGGCTCAAGGAAAGGTTTCCTGGTAGGGGCCAGGTAAAAACTGGGCTGAATTGACAAGGATCCTGCCAGGAAAAGAAGAAGAAAAGGTATTCCAGGTAGAAGAAACAGCAGGTACAAAGGCACAAAGTAGTATGTGGTCCTAAAGCCCCTGAGGATGTGGAGCTCACAGTGCTGGGAGCACAATGAATGTGTGTGTGTGTGTGTGCACATGCACGTGTGTGTTTAGGGCTGTTGGTAGCACATATAGGAGAGAAGGCAATTCAGGGAGTCTGGTCCTGGATGGCATCCCATGCTAAGAATCGGCACTTTAACCTTGGGGTGGGCGTGAGGCACTGAAGGATTTTAAACAGTGAACTGAGATAACCAGAATCTCATTTAAAATATTACTGTCATTGCAGAGCAGAAGAGGAAATAGAAAAGAGAGACTCCACAGGTGGACCAGGACCACTGCATGGGGAGAGGGCTGGGAGAGGGCTAAGCTTAGGGATTTCTAAGACCAAATTGGCAGTCTTTAATATCGGAGGTCGCGGCAGTGGGTGATAGTGAGAGCTGTGTTGTCGAAAGCAGACCCCACTGAGGTGGATGAAAATGATGCCAATACCTGTGGAATCTCACCATTCCCTCTCTCTTTTCTTCTGTCTCCACTCTTCAAACTTGATATTCACCATATGGTTTTTTTAATCTTTGGAACGTCATTTATAGTTACATTTTATATAAATGGAATCATACAATATGTAGTACTTTGTGTCTGGTTTCTTTCACTTAGCATAATTTTTTCGGGTCTGATATGAACATCTTGTAGTATTAACATACATTTCTTCAGTTTCAAAGAAAAACGGTCTTATATATGCAATTTTATCCATATTCATATTTCACATGGGGTTTTACTATGCTATACAGTCCCATGTTACATTTTTAGCTTTCCTTTTAGTAGTATACATGGCTTTAGACTTTTCCTTTAAACCACTTTCATAACAACGTAATAGTACTGCTAGTTACTAACATTAGGTGGGGCTTTCACCTTTTCTATTCATTTCCAAAGAATTAACACACATCCTTTTTAAAGCAATTCTACACAAGTTAACCCTTGGCTTTCCATTCTTTACCCTCATTCTATTTTCTGGTGTCCTATATTCTAATTATTAAATGCATGGGTTTACACAATATATTTAGGTCATGATAGTGCAATCATACAGTATTTGTCCTTTTGTGACTTCCAGGTTCATCCATGTTGTCATATGCTTCACGACTTCATTTCTTCTTACAGCTGCATATTCCATCATGTGTATACACCACAATTTGTTTATCCATTCATCAGTTGATGGATACCTGGGTGTTTCCAACCTTTGGCAATTGTGAATAACACTGCTATGACCCATCGGTATGCAGATGTCTGTTCGTGTCACTGCCCTCAGTTCTTCTAGGTATATACCCTGTAGTGGTATTGCTGGGTCATGTGGCAAATCTATATTCAACTTCTTAGCAACTGCCAAACAGTCCTCCACAGTGGTTGTACTATTCTGCATTCCCGCCAACAGTGAATAAGTGTTCCTATCTCTCCACATCTCCAACACTTGTAGTTCTCTGTCTTTTTAATAGTGGCCAATCTAATAGGTATGAAATGATATCTCATTGTAGCTTTGATATGCATTTCCCTAATTGCTAGTGAACTCTGAACATTTTTTTCATATGTTATTTTGCCATTTGTATTTATTCTTTGGACAGATGTCTATTCAAGTCTTTTGCCCATTTTTGAATTGAGTCATTTTTCTTTTTACTGTTGAGTTGTAGCATTTCTTAATATATCATGGATATGTGATTTCCAGCATTTTCTCCCATTGAGCCAGCTGCCTGTGCACTCTCTTGACAAAGTCCTGTGAGATGCAAAAGTGTTCTGAGGAGGTCCAATTAACCTAGTTTTTCTTTTGTTGCATGTGCTTTGGGTGTAAGATCCAAGAAAATAACACCTACCACATGATCATTAAGATGTTTGCCTATATTTTCTTCTAGCAGTTTTATGGTCCTGGCTTTTATATTTAGGTCTTTGATCCATTTTGAGTTGATTCTTGTATAGGAAGTGAGACAGGGGTCCTCTTTAATTCTTTTGGTTATGGATACACAGTTCTCCCAGCACCATTTGTTGAAAAGACAGTTTTGTCCCGTTAACAGGGCTTTGTCAGGTTTGCCGAAAACCAGTTAGCTGTAGAGGTGGGGATTTATTTCTGGACTCTCAATTCTATTCCACTGATTGATGTTTCTATCTTTCTGCCAATACCATGCTGTTTTGACCACTGTTGATTTGTAATATGTTTCAATGTCAGGCAGTGAAATTCCTCCCACGTCGTTCTTCCTTTTTAGAATGTTTTTGGCTATTTGGGTGCACTTTCCCTTTGAGATGAATTTGGTAATTGCTTTTTCTATTTCTGTAAAGTAGGCTGTTAGAATTTTGATTGGTATTGCATTGAATCTATAAATCAGTTTGGGTAGGATTGGCATCTTCATAATATTTAGTCTTCCAATCCATGAACACTGAATGTCTTTCCATTTGTTTAGGTTTTCATTGATTTCTTTCAGCACTGTTTTGCAGTTTTCTGTATAGAGGTCCTGTACTTCCTAGGTTAAACTGATTCCTAGATATTTGAGTCTTTTTGCTGCTATTGTAAATGGATTTTTCCCCCTGATTTCTTCCTCAGACTTTTCAATACTAGTGTGGAGAAACATTACTGATTTTTGAGTGTTGATCTTGTATCCTGCCACTTTACTGAACCTGTTTATTATTCAACTACCTTTGTCACAGACATTTCAGAACCTTTCTAAATATAGGATTATGTCATCCGCAAAGAGTTTTACTTCCTCTTTTCTTATTTGGATGTCTTTCATATTTTTTTCTTGTCTAATTGCTCTAGCAAGAACTTCTAGCAAAATGTTGAATAACAATGGTGACAGTGGGCATAACTGTCTTCTTCCCTTTCTTAGAGGGAAAGCTATCAACCTTTCCCATTGAGTATGATGTTGGCTGTGGATTTTTCATATATATCTTTTATCATTTTGAGAATTTTTCCTTCTATTTCTATCTTTCCAAATGTTTTCATGAAGAGAGTATGCTGGATTTTGTTGAATGCATTTCCTGCATTGATCAAGATGATCATGTGGTTTTCCCTTCAATTTATTAATGTGGTGTATTATGTTAACTGCTCTTCTTATGATGAACCACCCTTGCATACCTGGAATAAGTCACACTTGGTTGGGAGGTATAAGTCTTTTGATACGCTGTTGGATTCTACCGTAAGTATTTTTGTTGAGAAATTTTGCATCTATGTTCATTTGAGAGATTGGTCTGTAATTTTCTTTTCTTGTAGTATCTTTATCTGGCTTTGGTATTAGGGTAATAATTGGCTTCATAAAATGTGTTGGGAAATTTTCCCTCCTCTTCAATTTTTTTGGAAGAGTTTAAATAGGATTGGTGTTAATTACTCTCACAATGTTTGGTAGAATTCACCTGTGAAGCCACCTGGGCTACATTTTCCTTTATTGGGGGATTTTTGATGACTGATTCAATCTCTTTAAACATGACTGGTTTGTTAAGTTCTTGTATTTCTTGTAATGTCAGTGTAGGTTGTTTATGCATTTCTAGGAATTTGTCCATTTCACGTAGGTTGTCTAAATTGTTGACATATAGTTTCTCATAATATTCTCCCTTGATCCTTTTTATTTCTGTGGGGTCAGTCAAACCGCCCCCCCCCCCCATTTCTGATTTATTTGCATCTTCTCTCTTTTTTTCTTTGTTAATTTAGCTAAGGGTTTGCCAATTTTATTGATCTTATCAAAGAACCAGCTTTTGGCTTTGTTGATTTTCTCTATTTCTTTTATTTCTGCTCTAATCTTTATTATTCATTTCCTTTTGCTTTCTTTGGGAAAGGCTTGCTGTTCTTTTTCTAGTTTCTCCAGTTGTTCAGTTAGATCTTTGATTTTAGTTCTTTCTTCTTTTTTAATATAGGCGTTTAGGACTATACATTTCCCTCTCAGGACTGCTTTCTCTGTATCTCGAAAGTTTTGGTAAGTTGTCGTTTTCGTTCATCTCAATATATTTACTGATTTCTCTTACAATTTCTTCTTTGATCCACTGATTATTTAGGAGTGTGTTGTTCAGTCTCTACACATTTGAAAGAGGTAAATTTGTTGATTTATGTGTTTCCCTTCTATTATTGATTTCCAGTTTCATTCCATTATGATCTGAGAAGGTGCTTTGTATAATTTCAATATTTTTATATTTATTGAGACCTGCCTTGTAACCTAACATGTGGTCTATCCTGGAGAAAGATCCATGAGCACTTGAGAAGAATATGTAACCCACTGTGTTTGGGTGCAATATTCTGTATATGTCTGTTAGGTCTAGCTTGTTTATCATATTTTTCAAGTAATCTGTTCTCTTGCTGATATTCTGTCTAGTTGTTCTATCTAATGATGTGAGTGCTGTGTTAAAGTCTCCACTATTATTGTAGAGATGTCTGTTTCTCCCTATAGTTTTGCCAGAGTTTGCCTCATGTATTTTGGGACACCCTAGTTAGGTGCATAGATATTTATGACTTTTATTTATTCCTGGAGGATTATCCCTTTTATTAATACATAATGGCCTCCTGTATCTCTTATAACTTTTTTGCACTTAAAGTCTGTTTTGTCCGATTTTAGTATGGGTACCCCTGCTCCTTTTTGGTTACTTTTTGTGTGGAGTATCTTTTTCCAACCTTTCACTTTCCACCAGTTTGTATCCCTGGTTCTAAGGTGAGTCTCTTGTAAGCAGCATATGGATGGCTCGTTTTTTTTGTTTTTTATTTTTTTTAATCCATTCTGTCAGCCTTTATCTTTTCATTAGGGAGTTTAACCCATTCAAATTCAATGATATAACTCTAACTGTATTATTTATTTCTACCATTTTATTCTTTGGTTTTCATATATCATATCTTATTTGTCTTTTTAATCTTTTGGTTATCCTTTCTGCTATTCTTTCTTCTATTATCTCCTCCAAGCCCCTCTCTCCTGTCTTTTTCTTCCAGGCTTTGATATTTCCTGCAAAGGTGAACTCTCTTAGTTTCTGTTTGTGAATATTTTATACTCACTTTTGTATCTGAAGGACAATTTTGCTGGCAGTTTTTCTCTCTCAGTATCCAAATTGTATTATACCACTGTCTTCTTGCCTCCATGGTTTCTGATGAGAAATCTGTGCTAAGTCTTACTGGATGTCCCTTGTTTGTGATGGTTTCTTTCTCCCTTGCTGCTCTCAGAATTTTCTCTTTATCTTTGATATTTGACATTCTGAGTATTATGTGTCCTGGAGTAGGTCTATTCACACTTATTCTGATTGTGGTATGCTGTGCTTCTTGGACATGTAAGTTCATTTCTTTCATGAGGGTTGGGAAATTGTCTGCTTTTATTTCCTCAAATACTCTTTCTGCCCCTTTTCCCAGCTCTTCTCCTTCTGGGACTCCCATGACATATATGTAGTTGTGTTTCGTGTTATAATTCAACTCCCTGAGCCCCTGCTCAATATCTTTTTTCATTCTTTTCTCCCTTCTAATTCAGCTGTTCTGTCTTCTGTATCACTTATTCTTTCTTCTATCATTTTAAGTCTGCTGTGTATGCGTCTAATGTGTTTTTTTGTTTTTACCGGGAGGACCCAGGGATCGAACCCAGGTCCCTCCATATGGGAGACGGACACCCAACCATTTGAGCCACATCTGTCCCCCACGTCTAATGTGTTTTTTTTTTTTTTTTTACCGGGAGGCCCCGGGTATCGAATCCGGGTCCCTCCATATGGGAGACGGACACCCAACCATTTGAGCCACATCTGTCCCCCACGTCTAATGTGTTTTGATCTCACCTATTGTGTCTTTCATTCCCATGAGCTCAGTTAGTTTTCTATTCAGGTTTTCAAATTCTTTGTGCTCATTCAGTGTCTTGATGTCCTTTATCTCTTTAGCCCTACTGTCTTTCAATTTATTAATCTGATTTTGGAAATTTGCATGCATCTTGTTGATTAGTTGTCTTAAATCCTATGTCTCTTCTGGGGCTCTGATATATTCCTTTTCTTTGGCCATTTTTTCCATTTTCTTAGTATGGCTTGTAATTTTTTGCTGATGACTAGGTATCTGATTAGGATGGTGAGATTACTCAGATGCTCAATTTCTCTCTTTCAAAGGGATTTAGTGGTGGGAGGCTGTGTGTTACTGATGTTCTTTGATTTTGGTTCAACCTGTTCTGGATCTTAGTTGCTCAAAACTGGGCCCTGGACTCAATAATGCCTTGCAGACCTGCTTCCTAGGGCCTTAGGAGGGAAGCTGTAAAGGTTGGAAAAAAACTCTCTTACTTACTTACTTTTTAATTTCCTCACATGCACTTCCTCAGTTTTCCAGTGTGTGTTTGCTTCAATATGGACTGGATCAGTGTGATAGAAGATCCTGCCTGCAGGCTAAGAGCCTTGTAATTTAAACTTTCTCAGAGGCAGTTCTCCAATCTTTGTTGGCAGTCCCCTTTATAATAATTCCACTCCCTTCTGCATTCTGGTTAGTAGAGAGGGAGATTGAGAGGGTAGGATCTCTTTAGCCCCTTGCTGGCTCCCAACATAAACAATGGCATGGCCCCTTCCGGCCTGGAAGGGCTCGTGGGAAACAACAGATCAAATTTGTAGGTCAAAAGCATAGTCATCCTTAGGCTGTGTCCCTCTCTCTTCCCTTTCTTGGGAAGTTGGATCCTCAGGACCCCCTTTCTCTAGCTGCCAGCACAAAGCCTGAGAATGTAAAAATGTGTATAGGGTGGGGGAAGATGCTGGCAGTTGCAGCTGCGTTTTTAACTCACAGTTTTGCCATCACGATTCTTTTCCTTTGCCCCTCTCTCTTCTGTAAAGTCCAGCTTTTCCCTAGTGTCCTAAACCCTAGAAGATTTTTTTCCAGGCTGTTTCTGCCTGTCCTCTTGCTATTTTTCTGGGAGAAAAAAGAGTTCCATGTCTTTCAGTCTGTCATCTCCCTGGAAGTTACCACATGGTTTTATTCCAAACATGGGCAGAGCTTATTGAAAAGAAAGTCTCTGTGTATTGTAGCTATGAAAAATAATAATAAGGGTCCTCATGGCAGAGTCTTAGCAGTTTCATTAACTTTGCTCAATGGAAATGCTTGGAACATACCACAATTTACAGTTGTAGAAACATGACTGTCAGAGTGGAAACTGGCAGCTGGTCTAATCATTATTTTCTGTGAGATAAAAGGCTTTCATGGTTTGGTTGATTAAAAGACAGTACCAGATTTCTATCATTGAACTGATTCATTCATTTTTTGAAAATTATCAAAGAGTCCTGGGTTGTGAATATGTATCAGAATTTTTCCCCCAGTAGTTCAGCTCCTTTATGAAACAGAGCAGGGCAGCCTCTGGGCAGATTGAAAGCCTGCAGACTATCTTGTATTGGCTACCCTACTTCCTGCCTGCTCCCCACGTTCCTATCCCCCTCTCCACTCTAGGCTTCAGCTCCTGCCCGCAGCTGCACCAGCACTGAAACAGGCCTGGTTCTTCTGGGACCCTTGTTTTCTAACGGTCACTCCATCCTCAAACCTACTATTGCTACAGATTCATTCTTGCAGAATTTCTGTCAGTGACCTGTTGGGCTGGAAAAGACCCTCGTGTGTTAATACATGATACGGCTTCTGATGATTTAACAGGGGAAGGGGATCATTTGAACTTGTCGGGATTCTTGCCCAGAGGTGACTATCAGGATCACCAGGGAGACTTAAAATAAATGAAAAAATTTGGACACATACCCTTCCCCCTTCTGACTCAGGATTTCAGGGGATGGGAGGCAGGTGCTCAGCACGTGGGTTTTGAAAAGTGCAAAAGTGATGTGGTCCAGCAATCTGAGCTGAAACCAGTGCCTAAGAGAGTGGGTGACAAATGAGGACATTTGGGTGCTGCAGACCAGCCAGGTAGGGAGCCCAGATGTCTCCCTTTCATGACTGTTTTGCAATGGTGGGGATGGAGCAGCAGGTGAAGGTGGGAGGTGGGTGTCTGTGGCGTGGGCAAGGGAGAACTGCTGAGACAGGATTGGTTAGGGCTTCTCCACCAGTGATAAGAGGTGTGGGATTGGTGTCCATGTCAAAACCAAGCGACAAGGACAAAGAAGTCCAGAAATACAGCACTGACATATGCTTGGGAAGAACTGCTCCTGAGAGCCACCTGCTCCTTCTTAAAGGCAAACTCAGTTTTCCAAAATAAAACGTTATGACAGAATGCACTGAAATCCCACTGGAAAAACTATGATAAACATAAAAAACTATGTGTGATTAGCTGGTGAACTTGTTTTTAAAAAAGATGTTATTGGTGATGGTGGGAACCGGGCAATGCATGGGCCGCTGTTAGGAGTGTAAATTAGTATAGTCTCCATTCCCTTTGAACAAGCAATTCCACTCTACAAGTTATTTAAGGAAATAAAAAATATGCACAGAGAAATATGGACAAAATTCTTTGGGAAAAATGGATTTAATATACATGTGACTAATGTAAATGGAATTTATGATAGAAAATTGGTGAAATGAATTACAGCACTTTCATGGCATGGAATATTAGCCATTATTAACAACCATGTTTTGAAGACCATTTAATGACATGGAAATGTTTGTGATTATCATTGAGACCAATAGCAGGTTTCATAAGTATGTCAATATAAGGTAATTTGAAAAAAACATATATGCTAAAAAAAAAAAATCAATTAGAAAGCCACAGCAAAATGTAAAGATGGTAGGATAGTGGGTGATTTACATTGTCTATTGTGTTTTTTTTTTTTTTTTTAATTATTAATAAAACATTATAAAGGTGGTGGTTGCAGTACAACATTTTGAATGCAATTAACAGCACTGAATTATATATTTGAATGTGGTTAAAAGGGGAAATTTTGGGAAGCGGCTGTGGCTCAATCAGTAGGGCTCCCGTTTACCATATGGGAGGCCCTGGGTTCGGATCCCGGGGCCTCCTGGTGAAGGCAAGCCCGCCCGCACGGCGTGGTTAGCTGACCCAGCGAGCACAAGTAGCAAGGGGGGGATAAATGAATAAATAAATAAAATCTTTTAAAAAAAAGGGGGGGGGGAAATTTTAGGTGGTAAAGATGTTACTAGAATAAAAAATAAACAAACAAACATTGGACTGTACAACAGTGAACCCTATTATAAAAAATGGACTATAGTTAATGGTACAATTTAAAACATCTTTGAAAAATTGCAACAAATATACCACTCCAATGCAAGGTATTAATAATAGGGTATATATGGGAATTGTCTTTTATGCATGATTTTACTATAAACCTACAACTTCTCTAATAAGAATCCCCCCCCCCAATTATTTAGTGAAAACATTACTAAATGTTTATCAGAAAAATGCAAATTATTACATGTAATAATTTAAATAAAATATATAATACAGGACATATTCACATTTAATTTACATATAATGACTCATTTATTAGAGCAGTATATAGTAAAAAACAAAACAAAACTCAGACAAACAATTCCTTGGAGTTTTTCACAAGAAGAAAATTTTTAAATCTATGAACTGGAACCTCTCTGCAAAGATCTCTTGTATTCTGTAAACAGATTTGGGGCTTTATCAGAGGTGGTGAGGATTAATGCAGAGTTTTACTCTTGTTAAGATCCTGAGCTTACTTAGCTTTCCTTTTGAAACTGGCAGAGATCCCAGCACATAGCTGCCAGCACTGGGGTCTTGCTATGGGAAAAAGAGCATCTGAGGACCCAGTGGGCTGGAGCTGGGCTGGTTGCCACTAGTGAGGCATGACTGGGTAGAAGAGGACGGAAGGTGGGAGTGGGGGTGCTGGAGTTGAGAAGCCTGCTGGGGCCACATACCCCATTCCCTGTCCGTATGCCAAGGACAAGGAGCAGAGGAAAACTGCTGTGCCAGCAGGGAGGGTGATGGGTCCTGGGGCGGGCAGGGTCCAGGCAGGAAGGTGCATGGAGGATCTCGGCCTCCCACTGGGCCTTGAAGGATGGGTAGCCAGGAGAGGGAGAAGGTGGCGGAGGGAAGACGCACACGATGCTCTGCTGCTCAAGAGTCATCCAGGGAGACTCCTCGAAGGCCAACAGGCCAGAATGTGGACCTCACAGCTAAGGGTCTTTCAGTGGTCAGCGGTGGGCTAGAGCAGTAAACACAGTTCTTCTGCTGGACAAACTGAGATTTTGTTGTCACTGTTCATTACATCCTGGATCTAGCCCAGAACCTAAATTGGGGCAGGTATTCAATGAATGCTCCTCCTGTTGTTTAGTTAGTTATTTGTAACTCGACACCAGAAGCATGGGATAAATTCTAGGGATTCACTAGGAACTCAAACCAGTCTTCATGGTACTTCACTCCTTGTGCAGTCTACAGCTAGATGGTAGAAACAGACCCTAATCACCCAACCACAAAACAAACCTAAATGTGACAAGTAGTTCACAGGAGAGGCACATGGATGTGGTATGAGAGCTAAGAGATTTAGCACAGGTAGGGTTCTCTGAGGAAGGAATACTAAGGGATCCAAAAGATAAATAGGAAGGAGTCAACTAGAAGATTCCAGATAGACAGAACAGCATTTGCAAAGGCCGTGTGGCAGGAAAATGTACAGCCATCAAGAGGGACTAAAGGAAGGGCAGTGTGGCAGGTGCTTAGGGGTGATGATGCGCTCGGTACAAGGCGAGGTCTGGGAAGTAGGCAGAGGTCAGTCAAGTAGGGCTGCATGGGCCAGGAAATTTAGTTTGGTCTCTGCCATTACTAAAAGTAAGAAACACCACAGAATGGCCTCCTTACACAAAGAGATGGGAATAATCACAGGGTGGTTTTTAAACTGTTCACCTCAGCCCTAGGAGTTCTTTGAAGCATTTTGGGGTGAGGGTGAACAGTGAGGGAAACACAAGTACACAAGAGTCATTGAGAACTGGCACCTCAGCCCCATTCACCCGGAGCAACTCTGGTTTATCTACTTTCTAGGTTGGTCTTCTGAGAAAGCTCTCAACTGAGGGAAAAGTTCTCTACAGCCAGAGAAATGTTTAAAATCAACCATAGGACTGTACAATGCCTTTGGGCAAATTACAAAATGGCATCTCTTCCTCCAAATGCTTTCCTTCTTCTCTTGGAAACGTGTCCCAATATACTGATTTTGTTAGAGAACTCTTTACCGCCATCTTCCGGAAAATTTATGGTGCAAATTATGCTCACTCTCTTAGATGTGATGAAAACTTGCACAGCCACACTAAGTGGCCCTGGATCTCCAGTGACCAAAAAGAAAGAGGAAATCATTTTTTTAAAAAAAAAACGCAGATGTGAGCAGAGATTTTTTATTTTCTTTTAAGACTTAATTATAAGTAAAACGCTTTCCAATGTTTCTCCATGCAGCTCAGGGTCAATGGCAGTGGGGAGGAGTAAGGGGCTCCTAGCAGCAGAAAGAGGACACACTTCCCCCAGCTGGTCGGAAAGGGAACAAGGGCTGAGACCTAATACTAAACATGATACACTTGTCAGCTCTGGGCTAAAAAGAAGAGAACTTGGAGCCTCGCTGCAGGCACAGTTAACCCTGTGTGTACTGTGAGCACAGACCAGAGGCATGACGTGTTGCTGGCTGCGTGAGGAAGAGCCAGAGTCCTGAGTTGATTAAAATCAGAAGACATATTCTGTATAACTTTGCCCGAGTGGTTTTTGTATTATTTTAAACATTCTACTTACAACCAGAAATCTCTCAGTCCAAGTTTATATTCACACACAATAGTTTTCAAACATTCAATTGAGAAGCAGCAGCAAAATCATCCCAGAAACTGATATATGCATTGAACTTAATGAACAACTGCCTCTTCTCCTGTTTCAGTTTCAATTTTTTTTCTTAAAAGCATCACCCTCATGGAATTTTCTGGAATATTCTGATGAAATTTATAAAATAAGAAAAGAATGCATTCTGATCCTCTCCCATCCTGGTCTCTATATATGTACTATCTCAGGCATATATCCTCTGACCCACGACTTTGGGAAAACATAATTCCAATAGAGCACCCCATGGAGCCCAGAGGCACACTTACTGCTCCCTGGTTGGAAGACGAGTAGTTTCCTTCATCTTCTTCCCTGTCTGGCTCCTGGTCTTCATTGTCGGTCCAAGAGGAAATGTCCTCCACTGAGCTGTTCAGATCAGGCAAACTCTTAGAAGTTAACCTTAGGAGGTCCTCGGCGGAGTTTTCCTACGGGGACACAATTAAAAGCCCACAAATTATCCCATGGCACCAAGCAGTTCTCAGTCAAAGGAAATCTGGCAGATCAAGCTGTGGATGGCTATGTGCTCTCAATCCAAAGACTGTATGAGAATATATCTTCTATATTTCCAAGTTTATAAGGTTACCTCGAATATTAGGGATATGGACCCAATTTAAATCCTAAGTATTTTCCAGAAGACTCTGTGTTAGCTCAATGTTTCCACGGGCAACCCAAGCTCCCTGAACTTAAGATCCTTTGGTGCCCTCCTGTGCATTGCTTTCAGATTACAGTTCAAATCTCATCCCTGGTGGGCCAGGACTTTGGAGGTTTGGCCTCCGCTTAGCTCCCCAAAACTCATCTCCCTCTATACTCCCCGCCAACCCGCACATCTTCCATTCAAGCTATGCTGACCTCCAGACATGCAAAACACTGACCTGCCCTACTGCCCTTTCCACCAGCAGCTTCCTCTGCCTACACCACCCTTCCTTCCAGGACTGAGGCTAATCTGGGCAAAGCTGGAGCATCCTGTCCATCTGCAAGCTTCCTGAATCACCTGAGGAGGCATTCTGTGCACTCCCCTGCCCCCTTCTTCTCCAACACCCTTTGCAATTTCATTTATCCACTTGCAGTGTATATCTAACTTTCCTCATTTATCCCCCTTTGTTTGGGAGTTCCTCAAACTTATCATTTCTACTCATCTTTGTGTCCCCACACCTAGCACAGAATTCAAATACCACTCTTTCCCTCTCCCCCACTGCTCATTTCACTAGCATATGTTCATTAGAAAGAGAACAGGTTGTTGATTGAATCAAAAGCCAAAGTGGAGACTGATAATGCCTTTTCAATGAAAGCAGCCCTTGAGCAAGTTTTAAAGGTCAACGAAAATAATGAAATTGGATTCCATTCAGATTCGACTCTAAGGGGATTTCATCAATAAAGCCTGTTGTTCCCATGCACAGAGAAGACCAGCATGGTTTGAGATGCAGGCGACATCACTAAAGTCACGTGACAATTTCAACTGTAGATGAGGAGTCCACCAAGGAGCTGAGGAAATGCCTCTGAGGAAATGCCACAGCACTTCAGGCTGATCTGAGGCCAGCAAGAAGAGAAATGTCTCCTCTCACTCTTCTCCCATGCTGGCCATTTCTACAAGGAAGGAAATGTGTGGAAAGCTTTGCTCTTCATTATTCCTTCAGGGCTGATGGACAAGAGAACAAAAAAATACCCATCGAAAACAACAGATGTTGCAAAAAAACTCTTCATGAATTGCACCTAGTGACTGTGACATTTGTTACTAGTTTCATGCTGGGTCCACTTTCAAGGTACCTGAAGATAATTCATCAGATCAGTAATTATGAATACTATACTGATAAGCCTTATTTAAGGGGAGTGGGGTTTAGAGTTACTAAACAAAAGAGGGATTTCTCTTCTGTGATCTCAAATCTGCTAGACCATTAACAGAAAAGAGTACCTCCCAATTCCCCCAAAAAAGAAAAAGAAAAAGAAAAAGATAAGGATCCCAACTGGTAAGTAAATAGCATAACAGCCAGTGGATAGGACACTCCATGGCCATTAAAAATGGTGCTTTAGAAATGTCTTTCCTGATATGCAAAGATTTTTACAGATGCTATTTAGTGTAAATGCAGGTTAAAAACAATACGCAATACCACGCTAGTAATGTGTGTAATAAACAGTATGTAATAATGCGTGATAACCACGAATGCAAACATCTCTGAAGTGCTCACTCTTAGTTTCCTGGCTGCTGAAACAAACAACACACAATGGGTTGGCATAACAAAGGAGTTTATTGGCTCAAGGTTAAGAGGCTGGAAGGCTGGCTTCCTCCTGGAGTCAGCGTCTTCTGTCTGGTCTGCGATCTTTGGGGTTCCCTGGCTTTTCCATCACGTGGCAGGACACACGGCAGCATCTTTTCTCCTTTCTCTTCTGGGTTCCTTTGACTTCCAGCTTCTGGCTGCTCCCCATGGCTTCTTTCTCTCCACGGCTACTTTCCTTTGCTTGTAAGGACTTCAGCTCTATTGAATTAAGGCCCATCCAATTGGGACACCTCAACTAATAACATCTTCCAACGTCCTATTTAGAAATGGGTTCGCACCCATGGACCAGAGGTTGGGGCCTGAACATGCCTTTTGGGGGTTGGGAGGGGACATACGATTCAATCCCCAACAGGAACTATGACTGGCTCTATACTGGTCATAACTTGGAAAGCCTGAGTTCATTAATTCAACAAAATTTTCTAAGCGCCTACTAGATGCAAACAATATATTTGTGTGGAAACATGAGACCTCTTTTCTACCAGAAAATAACTGCTATGTTTCCAATTCATCTTAAATTTTGTGACAACCTGATTGTTATCTACAGTAAGAATAATTTACATTTTTATTATTCCTTATATTCAGCAAGTCAAAAGTTCTGATTTTTTTTCACTTCTCTTCAATTATTAAGACAAACACAGCCTGTGGATTACTTGCTCATCTGCAGAAACAGAGGCCAAGAGGTGCCTAAAGAGTCACTCTTCTTCTTTCTCCAGTATAGTTGAGCACTTTGGATGGTGTAGATTAAGTCTAGGAACAAACAACAGGCAGCTGCTGGAGCAGCTGACTGCCTAGCTGTAAGTGGAGCACACTGGAAGGAATGAAACGGATCCTTCCTCTGAGGTCCAGGTCAACATTAGGATGTGGCTCAGCAACTTTGCCCTAGAGCCAATGGATTGAAAACCCACTCTTTGGCTCCAACTGCTGCTCAGTCCTACAAGGACCCCAGCAAGTGTTCCTAATATCAAATCCTCTGGCAGGAGCACATGTCCTTTCCCTAATACCACTGGCTCTGACTTCCTTTATACCTCATTTGGATAAGGAACAGCTTGGTGTACCGGAAGAGGCATGAACTTTGAAGTCAGATGGAGCCAGGATGAAACCTGCTTCTGCTACCCATTGCTTGTGTGACTTCAGGCAAGTTAATCAACTGCTCAGATTTTGATTTCATCCTTGAATAAAAAGAACTAATACCTGTCCCGAGGGGTTTGTTTTTTTTTTTTAAGAATTAAATGAGATAACTGGTATCTCACCTGGCACCCAGTAGGCACACAATATATGAACACATATCCTAACAAACATCTCCTTCCTTCATAATCTGTTTAGATCACAGATTAGGCATCACACAGGAACTAATTTTCAAAATCCTGGGAATGCTCCTTAATTTATTAGCTTTATCATGTGTGGGCCTTTTTTGTTTTCATTTTGTTTTGTGTGTGTGTGTGCGTGTTTGTGGACAATGGCTTTAGAAATATTTTTCCTCTCTCATCCTGCAAACTAGCAGGAGAAACAAGTCAGCATAGAAATGAAATACGACTGTTAATTTTAAGTGTCAACGTGGCTAGGCTATGGTGTTCAGTTGCCTGGTCAGCCATTAGCCCAGAGGTTGCTGTGAAGGTTCTTTTTTTTTTTTTTTTTTTTTTTTTTTTTTTATGATGATACTTTCTCAGTCTCTTCTTTATTAAGTGAAGGTTCTTTGTAGATGTGAATATCAGTTGACTTAAGAAAAGATTACCCTTGATAATGTGCGTGGGCCTCCTCCAGTCAGTTGAGGGTCTTAAGAGCCAAAAACTGAGATGTCCTGAGGAAGAATAAACTCTGCCACAAGACTACCACATCAAATCTGGTGTGAGTTTCCATACTGACAGCCTCCCCTATGGATTTTGGACTCAAGAATGCAACATCAACTCCCGCTGGAATTTCAGGCCCCCAGCCTGCCCTCAGATTTCAGACTTGCCGGCCCCCACAAATGGAGCCAATTCCTTAAAATAAACCTCTTCTCTCTCTCTCTCTCTCTCTCTCTCTCTCTCTCTCTCACACACACACACACACACACACAAACACACACCTGTTGGTTCTGTTTCTCTGGAGAACACTGAGCGATACATAAAGATTTGGTGATACATGGAATTTGTTTCCCTTGTAGTGTTTCCCTCCTAGTGGGATTCACCAAGCAGACAGAGAAAGTCCTTGGGTTTGCACTACTTCTCCATCCCTGGTGTGGGAGTGCTAGACAGCCCACAGGTCCTGCTCTGGATGAAGGTGTCTACTGGCATTCAATGGACTCAAGGTAAGTCCCCAGAGTGCACCATGGTTTCTCTAGGGGGCAGGGGGCTCATGAATTGGAATGGGTCTCAACTCCTGCCTCTGGAGACTCTAGCACTGACTCTTCCTGCCAAGTCCTCACCAGGGCTCTGTATTCTTTCTAGAAGCCTGAGAGTCTAGGTCAAGGGTTCGGAGATAAAAGGTGAAAAGAGAGTGTGGCAGTCTGATATTATTTATGAATTTCAAAAAGAGATATAGATTATGTTTGTAAACGTGTCTGTTCCTCTGGGCATGATCCCCTTTGATTGTACTATATACGGCTGAGATGTCTTTGATTAAATTATGTTAAGATTATGGCTTTGATTCGACCACATCTTTAAGGTGACTCAGAGTTGAGTCTCTGCCCCCTTGGTGAGTTATATAAATGGATACTCACTCAAGGAGAACACAGATGAGAAGATACACAGAGGAAGAGAGACAGCTCCATAGACATGGCAGAGGCCAGGAAAAGAGACAGCCATTTGCCTGATAGTTTGCAGCTGAGCCAGGACAGAAATGAGCCCCAGGAAGAGACAAGCCCTATGCCAGCCTACAGCTGAGATCAGAAGAAGCTGGGCCCATGGAGCCTTAAGAGAGAAGAGAAAGGCTGAACCTCACAGACATCGCCCGCCATCTTGCTTCAACATGTGCCAATAGAATTTGGTAAGGAAGTAACCTTGAGTTGGGATTCTTTAGGGCCTTGTAACTATAAGCTTTTATCCCAAATAAATACCCTTTATAAAAGCCAACAGATTTCTGGTACTTTGCATCAGCACCCCTTTCGCTGACTTATACAGGGAGGAAAAGCATATTTTTTAGACAGCTCAAAATGTTCTTCTAATCTAATTGTTTAATACTCTGAAAATAGGAAATTGATTTTGCAATCCAAGGAAAAATATACAAAAACCTACATATACCAGGTTCAAAATATTTTTCTTCAGTAATGTTATAGATGAATTGTGTCTCCCCACTACCCCCCAAAAAAGATATGTTAAAGTCTTAACCCCCCTGGGGAAGCGGCTGTGGCTCAATTGATTGGGTTCCCATTTACCATATGGGAAGCCCTGGGTTCGATTCCTGGGGCCTCCTGGTGAAGGCAAGCTGGCCCGCAGTGCAGTGAGCTGATGCAGCAAGATGACTCAACAAAGGGAGACAAAGCAGACCCAGAAAAACGCCAAAAGCAAATGGACACAGCAAGCACAAGCATCAAGGGGGGAATAAATAAATAAAAATAAAATCTAAAAAAAAAAAAAAAAGTTTTAACCCCTGGGAGCTGTGAATGTGACCTTATTTGGAAATAACGTCTTTGTTGAGGTAACCAAGTAAAGATGAGATCATACTGAATTAGAGTATGCCCTATGCCAATGGTTGGCCTTCTTATAAAAGGAAGGAAATTTGGACACAGATAGCAGAGACGCACAGAGAGAAGTCGGCCATGTGAAGATGGAGGAAGAGATTGGAGTGATGCTGCCACAAGCCAAGGAATGCCTGAGGCTACCAGAAGCTGGAAGAGGCAAGCAGAGCACTTCCCTAGAGGCTTCGGAGGGAGCATGGTCCCACCGACATCTTGATTTTGGATTTCTAGCCTCCAGAACTGAGTTTTAAGCCACCTAGTTTATAGTACTTTGTTACAGAAATCCTTGGAAAAGAATACAAATAATAAAGGGATAATGGAAAAAAAATGGAAAAAGAAATTACCCCAACTAGCAAAAGACCAGGTTGTCATGCTTCCCTGACAGGACTAGATAGCCAAGGCCTGGTGGCCTCACTTCAGTACCTCCTGCAGCCACGTAGGCTCCTTCCGAGGCTCGTCAACAGCACAATCAGGCAATGATCAGAAACAAGAGGTGTCCATTCCTCCTCCCTTTCTCAACACACAGTTGTGGAGTCTTTCAGTCTGAGATCCATGCTTTAGGGCTGGGGAAACTCAGAGGACAATGCAGATGCTGGGGGCCCAGATTTTGGCACTATTTTAACACCCTCTGGGGATGGGGGTGAAGAAGGCCCAGCCAGGGACCTCAGCTCCTCCAGCAGAGAGAACCATGAAGAGGTGGTGGCAAGATGGAGGGGATGCCAGGGTCCCAGTGGTGCTGATGGCATCTCAGCCTCCAGGGGGTGGCAGCAGGCCATGGAAGCTCTGCCTCACTGGCTCCTGTGTAAAACTGGGAGGAAGAGAGGGATAGGAGACAGGGCAAAGAGGATCCACAAGGCTTCCTCTAGCTCCAGCACTCTGCTGGACAGCCATGGCTGTCCCCTGCACCTTTCTTCCTTCAGAACTTTTCTCTTTCCCTGCTCTGTCCAGCAGATTTCCTCATCTCCTCTTCAACTTCTCCCTGGGACAGCTGCTACTCTCTATACATTGTCCTTCCTTCCACCCTCCCATTCTTGCCTTCACCTTAGTCTTTTCCATTCCCTAACACATATCTATAAAGACACTTAGAGAAAGCAAACTAATTAAAATGTGCCTGGCTAAGGGCTCCTGATGCGGAACCATGGCTGCTTAAACAGTCCAAGGAAAATGTGCTAGTGTGTGCACCCTTGTGTATGTTGTGGGATGGTATGGGAAGTGCTCGAATCCAAATTCACTACCACCATTAAAAATATTAACAAACAAACAACCTACCTTGCTGGCCACCACCAGCTGTACCATTCCGCTTGCTGAACGAAGAATGGCCACAGCTTCCTCATGGGAGAGACCAACCAGTAAGTGACCATTGATTACCAGCAGCTCATCTCCTAAGGACAGTCTGCCATCCCTGAGGAAATGGAGGGGAAAAAAGTCCCTTGTGAAGACATTCTGGGCCGGAGAAGGGAAATTTTCTTGGAGTTGGGACAGGTCATGAGAAGGGACAGTTAAAATAGGGCTATAGAGGAAGCACTGAAGATCTGAGAGTTTGGACAGAATTGCTTTATCCTATGGTCTGGCTGGGTCTCGATTTCCACTAGACCGAAAAGCTCTACTATTCCAAGTGGTTGGTTAGTAACAGGCATGTCCTTAAGGCACCACCATACCCAGCATCAACGTCATTGAAATAGATCCCATCCAGGTGGAGAGGATGAGAGAGGAACCAAGACCCAAGGTTTCAGGATGCCCAAGTCTTTATTTTCTCCACCCTCCTTGCCATCCTGCCCTCATGACCGAGTATTCAGCACAGGACCGAGTCTCTGTGCTAAAGCCAAGAAGAGCAAAGGTATCCTGAACCCACCAGGAATCCTTTTCTAACCCACTATCCCACCTTCCCAGGTGACATGGACCTGATCAGATTTCCTCTGTGGCACCAACACTGCATGTGTCTTTCTCTTCCAACGTTGTTATGGACGTTGAGGATAAAGTCTGTCGGTGCCCTTGTCATCTTAGTGTCCCTACAGCCCAAGATAGTGTCAAGCTTTATAAGCACTTAGGTGTATATTGAATAAAGGATGGATAAACAAATGAACAAATAAACTGCCGAATTTGCTGCTGTTATGGATATGAGACCTGGTCAACCAACACGAGTGTACAAAAGCTTTTTCTTTCTTTCCTTTCGATTAGCTTACAGGTGATGCTGAGCTTCCTTCCTGGTGGGCTGGCGGGAGGCTCAGACCTGGTTGTCAGTGGGGTTGCCTGCCCTCATGCGGGCCAGGGGTGTGGGGAGGGCCCTGTGCTAAAGCATCTGCCAACCCCTTCAATCATGGACGGGTTGGCGGTGATGTTGGTTCCAACTGAGCCTCCAACTGTCTGGTCTCCCATGATCCTGAGGGAGCCAGACGCTTTTCATATCCATTGCTAAATATGGGACAGAAGTTCTGGAGAGGCTGACAGAATTCCACCATCCTCCCTGAAGGCCTGATACCAGCACCCAGCGTGTGTGTGGCTGTGGAACCGTGCACGTCTCCATCACTCCCAGATTCACTCAACTCCATTTCTCTCCGATCTATAGACTGTCTTTCTTCCAAGGAACCAACCTACTTGTCTCCTTCCATCCTTCCTTCCCCCTCTTCCTGCCTTCAGCGGCTTCTCTTTTTCTCTTCTCTTTCCTGGCTCTCTCCCTCCCATTCCTTCCTCTAAAACATGCCTCAAGATCTTTTTTATGAATTCAGACTTTAACAGAAGACAAGAGACACCAGTGGCTTCCAACAGCCTCTTACTTCCAGCTTTCAAAAATTCCTGAAGAGAAGTGCTAATATGCACTCCCCCGCCCCCCGAAAAACCACAGACTACAAACTAGGGTCTCAAGGAGATGTGTGGGTGGGGAAAGAATGCTCCCTAAAGGTGAAGAAGAATTCAGGAATATAAAAGAATGCAACTGTGTGGCCAGTGACAAAGGCTTACTTACCTACAACACCTCGGACAACCTCCCCATCACTCTTCCTACTTCCTCCTTTTTAATCCTTAATCTCTCTCTCTCTTCTCCTGTTATCAACAGATCCCCACGTGTGAGTCACATAGCCCCGAGATAGAGAGAGACACAACTCCAAGGTAAGGGTGAAAAGAAAATGGTGAAACCCACTAGAAATGGCTCAGATGGAAAATAGACAAAAACAGTTCTACACAAACTTATCTCTGGACACAAGAAGCTCCTCATTGCCAGCTTTCCAAAGACAACTAGAACCTGACCTAAGATTAGTGGCAAAATGGCTACCTGATGGGAATTCCTCAAAGCATACATCGTTTGGGAAGTTTAATGATGCTCTTCTGGGTAAAACCACCTTCAGCCTTAGGCCTTTAATAGTTACTACTACTCAGATACCTGATATATAGCTAGTCCTAGCTCTACTTTAGCTTGCCACATCCTACTCTCTAGTAAGAGGGCTGAACAAGAAAGGCTTTGCTCATTTGTGCCCTGGACCTCTTCTTAGTCTTCCCTTCTTCAAACTAAACCCTTCAACTGCTCGTCCTGAGGTACCCTTCTGAGTCCCCTCTTTCTTGGGCAAGCCAATATTGCTCTGGCTTGCCTTATCCCCTTAGAATCAGGATACCCAAAATTGAACACCAAATTCCAGACTAGACTGAAGACAATCATCTCCCTCATCATAGAACCCCTACCTTTATACACCTGGTATATATGTGTGGGCATGCAACCTATGTACATGCCCCACAGTGCCTTGCAAATAGTAGGCACCCGATATACATGGAAGCAATTAGCAAGCCTGGCAAGAACGTGCATTACATTTTGAGGTAGATGCGTTCTTCTAACTCACAGCGCACTTTTTTGCCCATGCTCTGGCTATACACTGTCACTCTTCAACTTCCAAATAGTTGTTCAGATTACAAACAAAGTTTTGAGGTTTGAATGGCTTTCAGGTTATAAGGAAAAAAATCCACAATACTTTTTCTCCACATGTGCATGACAGAGACATGTGCATTTACAGTGGATAAGATCCCAACAGACCTGACCAGTGAAGCGCCAGCACTTGAACTGTGGCTACATTTTAAATCAAGCAATTTCCCAAGTTATTAGCCACAGTCCTACGGGAGTTAAGAAGTCAGCATGGTGTTCTGTTAGGTGGCATACTCTCAATAAGTAGCCCATATTATCACACTATCAGCATCCTGAAAGTTAGGATAAGAAATATGTTCTTCAAAATAAGAGAGGAAAGAGGAGAGGGGAAGACAGAGGAGGAGGGGAGGGGGAGGGGGAAGAGAAAAATAACCTAACGTCTCCTTTATGATTTAGAAGATCCTGCAGTATCTTCAGCAATTAACCACTTCCTATGCTCAAAGTATAGAATGAGAACCATTCTTACTCAATTTCCTTCTACACTCCAGCACTATCTTATAAGCTATAATTACCAGTCCTTTGAGCAAGTGGAAGAGTCCTAGGAGAGTACCAGAATAGAGGCACTGGGGGAAGGGCAGGGAGAGGATAAGGAGCAGAGAAATGGGGTGAGTTATCTAGTCACCTGTGAGCGGCACCTCCTTCCTTCACTTGGGTGACAACGATAGCGTGAGGTGAGCGCTTTGATCCTCGGCCTCCACTAACCTGAATTCCCAGCCCATCCGACTCTTTGAGTAGCTCCATCTTCCATATCCGGCCAACTTCCTCCTTGGAAGAAAAAGTGAGCACATAAAGTATATTGGCAGAGTCCCAGCCTTGACAGAGGAGAGAGGAGCAGTTATATCAGGTCAAATAGTGATCCTTTGTCAACGGATGTTGCAAATCATTAAGGAGAGAAAGGTTCTGTGGATGGGACCAAAGTCTTACCCAGCAATGTTGTCCAAGAGACAAGAGAACTTTCTGTGACGATGGAACATGCAATATGGAGCCACTCGCCACTCGCCACATGTGGCTATTGAGCACTTGAAATGTGGCTAGTGGCAACTGAGGAACTGAATGTTTAATTTCATTTAATTTTAATTAAATTTAAATTACCACCTGTGACTACTAGCAATGATGTTGGACAGCACAGCAAGATTATCAAGTTCCGTGAGCAGGGTCCTGTTAAGTGACACTTCTGCCTGAAACCCACATATCATTATGTGTGTAAACACTGGCTGTGTCTGAGTTCCTTTTATTTATTTACTAATTTATAAATGGAGATGAAGGCAAGACAAAGCTTAGGCCTGGATGCCAGGAGACTTCAACTACTTTGAATCCAGCTCTGACACTTATTAGTTAAGAAAGTTAAAATGGGAATGTCATGCTGTATTTATGTTATCAAAATAAAAATGAAAAAAAAGAAAGAAAGAAAGAAAAATAAAGTCACCCAATGCCTAAAAACCTCAGTTTCCTTGCCTCTCAAGCAGGAGTAATTATTAATACTTCCAGGCTTGATGTTAGGATTAAATGAGGTATTTATGGAAACATGAAGCAGGGCACCCCACACCGAGTAGATACATAAAATATGCTGCTAGATGTGGTGGCTTGGAGCTATGTACCCCAGAAAAACAAGTTCTTAAACTTGATCCTTTCCTGTGGGTGTGAACCCACTGTAAGTAGGTTACTTAGCTAAGGTGTGGCCCAACTGAATCAGGAAGGGTCTTAATCCTATTACTAAAGACCTTATAGGGAAGGCCACAGAGAGAGAAAGACACAGAGGAAGCAGGCAGAAGCTGGAAGCCAAAGGAACCCAGAAGCCAGGAGCGGCTGCCATGTGCATTGTCAGGTAACAAAAAAGCCAGGGATCAAGGATCACTGGTCCCCCAGCCGCAAAACGCCAGAGTCTTCTGGAAGAATGCCTCAAAATCATGAGCCAATAAATTCCTGTTGTTTAAACCAACCCAATAAATATAAACAAATTTAAAAAAACAAAAAAATTAAACCAACTCATTGCATGGTATTTGCTTTAGCAGCCAGGAAACTAAAGCAATAGGTCACCAAATATTACTTATACACACAATATGTATGTTAAAAATTGCCATATTGAACTGAATCTCAAACTTACTTAAATGCATAAATGAGATCTTTGTCAGGAGAAACCAAAATAGAAAATTAATTGATGAATTTGTTCATTGTTATCAGGTACTACAGACATTGGTCAGTACATTCTTTAAATACATTAGGAATGTTTCAACCCCTATAAAGAAATCTACCCTTTTAAAAAAATTAATCAATGTCTCTAACCCCTCTGATTACTGGTAATCAGAGGTTCATTTTCCACCTGACTCCCTATATCATTCCAGGGACACAAACATGCTGACTGCAAAAATTGTAAGTTCCCTCAGATACTTCCCTGTTCAGGGCAATGAAAGCAAAACATTCAAAAGTGATTTATTTTGGGGTCTTACTTCAGGCTCCCCCCCATAGCTCTTCTTAGCCCTAGATATATGGTTATGGGTAGCAAACCATTTCTCAATATATAAAACAAAAGCCGTCTGCTTTCTTCATCCATCATGAAGGTCCAATGGAACAGTTAAGGTCTAATACTGACAAAGCCACTATCCTCCTAGAATTAGGCAACCTGCTTATTGAAGCTGCTCATAGAGGAGAAAGAATGTGAAGCATTTAGAAAATCCGAAATACACGCTGTCAGAAACTAAAATGAAACTTTATGCAATAGTGAAAAACCAGATGTTGGTCACTGATGTGCAGTGATAGGAATGTCTGGGGGAATTATTACCAGACAGAGACCTGTTGGATCCTACACACTTTCTAGCACAGCGTTGCTCAGTGGGGCCCCATGCAGAGATGCCAACGTCTCCTTCGTTCCTTGACCACAGACAAACAAAACCTGTCTGGCCAGATGTAACTTCAGAAGACACTGGCTTACCACAGTAGTTCATGAACTTGTCAGTGATCCCTATATCACCCAGTCATCTCCCTTTGGACTCTACAGTTTTTGGTTTGCTGCCTCTGACCTCTGGAACACCTTTCTCTTCCCCATTCAGAAACAGCCTCCTGGACTTCAAAATCTCCCACTGCTCCGCTGTTCTAGGAAGCCCTTCTTGCGAATCAATGAGACCACCAAGATGGCAACTCCCACCACTTCCAGTACGTGAGGCCTAATAGCACCAAAAGGAAACCAACGCAGGCATGTGCCGACTAGGTGCTGCCCATGGCATCTCAGGGTGGGGTTGCCTCCCTGTGGCCTGCTGCACAGTTGAGGAACGAGACTAGAATGGTGGTTGACTTGTTTTTTTCCGTGGAAGACTGTGCCATGGCTCTGGGGTCTTGAAGATGTGGGACAGTGCTCCTCCTTCCCCCAGTACAGAAAAGCTGTGGACCACTTTCAACCAGGAGTGAAATCCAGAAATTCTAAACCCATTTGGCTTTAGGCCAACTTAGTAAAAAACCTATCCACCTCCATTACTAGTTTACATCATCATTTTTTTTTTTCCCCTTTTAACCCTCTTTTTGTTAAGCAGAGCAGGTAAGGATGGCCCACAGAAAGTGTGTCAATACTAGACACCTTTTTAATTTTTAAAATATTTTTAGAAATAGTACTTGTGACGAGAAACAAGCAAAACTGTGATCATCAGGAAGGAATATTGGCCTAAATATATGTTCTGTGAGAAGAGCTAAAGACAGTTTTTACCCAGAGCACACATCCCCCTCCCTCTCCCCCCGCCCCTCCACAGCCCCTGCTTCCAGCCAAACACACACAGAAACAACCAAACACATATCTAATAAAACTTAAGATATGGCTTCTGAGGGCAGAAATGAAGAATCTTTAATATAGTCCCCAACTATACTAATCAAGAAACAGGTCTTATTTGTCACTTATATCCAATAACAATGTGTTTAGCTAATTAAAAGCAAGAACTATAAGGGAAGAGTCCAAAGAAATGCAAGTTTCCTTGCCCTGGAATTTCTTAATCACTGAGTGAAGGAGTTTAGAAGAACCCAAAGGAAAACACAATAAGTAAATGTCATCAGTCTTAATTGTAAAATTGTCGGTGTTAAATTTGGCTGCCTAAAGTTGAAAGCAGTATTCAGTTAAAAATAAAATCAGTATTTGAAGTTTATTAGGCTAAAGCTGCCACTGGCCAGAAACCAACAGGCCAACTAAACAGAATCCTATTAAATATATTTCCAACTGCCTACTTAACAACTCCACTTGGATATCTAGCACCATCTCAGTAAGGTCAAAACAGGACTCTTGCCCTTCCCACTCCTGGTGTTCCCATCTCCATAGATGGTATTATCATCTTGAGTTATCCCTGACTCTTCTTTTTTAACTCATCGCCTACATCCAAACCATGAGTGAGCTCTGCAAGCTCTACTTCAGCATGGATCTCACCTCCATCTGCTGCTACTTATCTCCCCACCCCACCCCACCCCCCAATGTCAAAGCCACCAGCATCTTCAGGTTGGGTGACTGCAACAGCTGCCCATCTGGTCTCCCTTTTTAGACTTCATCTCCTACAATGAATTATTCTCCATTAAATATTAGAATATGAATTTCTAAGAACCATGAACCATGATGCCACAGCTTCCCAGTGGAAGGTTCAAACTCTTTGCAATAGCATAAACCCCCGTGATCCAGCCCTGACCCTCATCTCCCGCATCATCTTCCAGTGCTCACCCCATCACTCACTGTGCTTCGGTCTACCTGCCCCTGGAACACTCTTCTGTTACTGCCTTAGGGCAGCTGCTTTGTCTGGTCCCTCCCTGTGAATGTTCTGTCCCCAGAGTTTGCAAGGCTGCCCTTTCCTGACACTCAGGTCTCAGCTCAAACACTGCCTCTTCAATGAGGTCTTCTCTGACACCCAACATCAATTAGCCCTTGGCTCACTACACTGCCCAGTCGCTCTTGCACTTTACTCTGTGCTATTTCCTTTATAGCAATCTTTGTCACCATCTGACGCTCTGATTCATTTGCTTGTGCATTTACTGTCAGTGGCCCATGATATGCTAAAAATGCCACAGCAGCAGGACACTTGTCTCCCTTGTTTATCACAGGTTCTCTAGCAACCAGAACAGTGCTGAGCACATAACAATAGGATTCCAGAGATAACACTGGATTAGCAAATATAGGTTGTTTATCCACTAATCTTAAGGCTCCTCAGCAGTCATGGAGACTGAGGTGGAGAAGCTTCCCCAGACGGGAGGCCTGTGTGTTTGCCAGTGCTCAGTGTGCTAACACGGATCCCGCTGTAGAGACGACGGAATTCTGAAACACCCTGTCTAGACAGATGGCTCGAGTGTTCGCTTTCTTGTATGTTGGCTTGAAGGACAACGCGATTTTGTCAGCCTATTGAGAAAAAGCCAAACCACACAAAATCGGACACTGGTATTAATGTTTGAGGAGTGTTAACCCTTCCCTATAAGCTGCCAGTTACTGTGTGAACTCACAAAGGAATCTCTTCAATGAGGCAAACAAGGATTTATTTACACAAACAGGGGTGGCACATTAAAGTGCAGTCTCAGCAGCATTTAAATGGCCTCATTTTCTACTGGAACCATAAATAAAATTGTACAACATCATCTTTGCCCTGAATGTGAGAAGAGACACATCCTCTGACTACAATTTCACTGCAGTAAATGCTCTGGCTCTAGTTGCCAACCTATTCTGAGACTGTTTACTTACCCATTCTTATTTAGAACCATCAGAAGAAGTGAAGGAAAGGAAAAGGGGTGTGATCATATCTCAGAGCTGGAAGTACCTTACTCATCAGACCAAAACGCTCGGTTTACAGGTGAGAGAATGGAAGCTCCGAGAGAGGTCATGGCCACCCAGAGGCCAGGAGCTGGAAGGAAGAACTACCCCCAAGCCCCAGGCCTGGTGCTGTGGGTGTCGTCACAAGAAATACAGTTGATGCTCGTTATTTGCGGAGTTGTGGTCTATAAAGTCACTGAAAACACTGCATTAGTGAATTCTGAACCATTACCCTCAGAGGAAACACAGGGTTAGGTTCCTATGAGCCTCTGATCACGTGTTTTTGCCAGCCAATCAATACATAACTTTGCTTTACGTGGGTTTCTGTTTAAAGATGCCTATTTAATAAATATTGTTGATTCATTAACACCAAAATCACGGCCAATGGCACTACAACTCACAACATGGGACAATGGATAAATGGGATGAGAATGGTGGCAGTAGGACACATTAGATATGACTATGGCCATCTAGATGAGAAATGAATGTGGCCTGGCTCTGGCTGAAGGTCGTGGAAGGGGGGAGAAGAAAGGTGGACTGAGCTGAAAGATCTTAAAGGAGTTAGAGTTGACCAAATTTGGTGACTGGCTATGGTGGAAGGTGGGATTTCAGTTGACTCTAGGGTGACCTATTATCCTGGTTTGCCCAGGACTGAGGGGTTTCCCAGGACACGGGATTTTCAGTGTGAAAATGGAAAGTCCTGGGCAAACCAGGACAGTTGGTTGCCCTAGTCGAATCTCAGGTTTCTGGCTTCGGCAACTTTGTGGATGGTGAGACGTGGAACATTGGAGTGGGCTTGGCGGTGCGGCCAAAGTGACTTAGTGAGTTTTAGGTCTGATGTGAAATAGCAAAGAGGGTGGCATCCAGCAGAAAGTTGGTATAAAGTTCAGGGGCTCAGGAGAGAGGTGAAGGTGCAGTCATGGACTTAGAAGACATCACCATGCAGGGAGACGTAAGTTCACCCGGGGACCATGGGGGCTTCCTAGAAGTGGACTGTCCTCATGCCACTCCTCATGCCACTTGTCTGCAGTACAGCGAGGACCATACGAGGTCTGTCCCGCATGTGAATCTCCTACTGAGTTTTCCATCCTTTCCTGCAGATTCAGATCTGAGCCTGCCTTTGGGAAGTCTCTGATGGACCACTTTGAGAGAAGACATGGGAAGAGGAGGGGTTAGGATAACCAGACATATCCATGCCAGTCGTGAATAAACTTGCCTGGCTGGCAAATGATAGTTTTCTTTTTAATGTTAAGTGACTAAATTCTGTTTTGTTCATTTTTACTGCACAGAATTACAAAAATACACATTATATCTAAGCTCTTTAATAGAAATGTAGCAAAGAACTCTGAACTCATTTCTAAAATTGATTGTCTACTTCCTAAGAGATTCTCAGATTTTTGAGGAGGGATCCAACTTTTTAAATTGATCTACTTGCATATGTATCATTATGTGTTGCTATTGTATAGAACCATACCATTTTTAAAAGACAGCATTTTTAAAAAGGGAATGTGTTTCTTATGGCTCCATTAAGGAAGAAACACAGAATATAAAAAAAGACTGATGATTTATTTTAATGTAATATTTTCTTACTTAGAACAAATAACAGTATGATAAAGAAGTACCTGGCGAACAAAAATGGTCTGGATGTCATATAAGCTTCTTCTGTAATTTATTAAGTCTTAGTATATATATTAAATCATTAATAAAACAGAAATGGAACATGACTGGCATGTTTAACCTCCCATTATTCAAATGGAATGGAATCTTTTTCCCCAAAGGCATAGGAGGTAAATAGCTAATTTTTGTTTTTCCTGGAAATTCCATTTTAGCATGACCTTCATCTCAATTTATCTTGAAGTTAAAATAAAAATCTGTTTCTGTGAAGGTCTGTTGGATCCAATTAATATGCCACCAGGATGTGGCGGAAAGCTATGAAGATCTACTTGTTGCCAACTCTGTATCAGTCCTAAGCAAATCCACCTAATGAAGATACTTCTGGAGTTGAAAGGGGAGTTAAAATACTCATGCTTGAGAAGGAGTGTGGTCTAGACCAAGTTACCAAGATCAAATTATGACTAGTCTATAGATAACGGACAGTTACCAAGAATACAAATTCCAGATGACAAGTCTCTCTATCCTATAGGTATGTGGCAAACAGCAGCAACAACAACAAACAAACAAAAAAACCCAAAGTCATTAGATCCAGGTGGGTTTGTTTTTGTTTTTTTGTTATTGCGTTTAATTAAGATGAATAGAGGACGGGTGCTCTCTTCTTAAAAATCTGGTTTTTTTTTCTCTTCTTTTAAATCATCCCAAATCATTTCCACTGTGTCCTAGCCAAATAAAAGCCTCTAGCAACTTCCTTTGCTACTTTATACCTTTCAAAATGATTCAGGGAGCCAATAGTCCCTAACTTGTTTATTTCATCTTAGGCTTTCTGTGTATTCACAATCTAATCATTAGTTTAAAAATCATATTGAGATATTCACTGATAAAGAGCACATTAGAGCATTTTTTTTTGTCCTTAGTTTTGGTGTGTGTGTCGGTGTACATTAAAATCTCCTTAGTGCCCTTAATCCTGTTTTAGGGTCCATAAAATTGGTAGAAAATCATTGATAGAGACATTAGTAATTGTTTTCACCTAGTTCCTCAAATGAAAGAACATGATCCCTGGAGGGAAGGGTTATTTTGATTCTTCTCAACCATAATACAGATTAACTCTGAATTAAATAGCCTTACATTCATTCACTCCCAGGGCAACATTTCCCAGCATGTAAATTGAACTTGATACTTCCCATTCCTAACTCTGCCCATTTTTTACCTTTCCAACATTCTCTTTCATCCCTAAAGCATATCTCCTGAATTAGAGAAGAAACCAATCCATGACCTCCTAGGAAGTTATTGCTTCATTAGGAGTCCATAGGAATATGTGCCAAGAGGATTCATGGAATGAACACGCTTACCCCAAAGAGATTTAACTCTAACAAAAGAATGTTGGTTATAATAGGAAGGCAATTTGAGGCTAGAAGCTTACCCATTACCATTTAGAATATACCACAACTGCTTTGCCTTTAGGTAAGCCTAACATTGACCATCCCAGCTGGATACCATACTATCAGAGGTTTCTGTGAAGCTTCCAAACTTCACTAGAATTCAGCAATGCAATACACATGATCCCATGAAAATGTCACTGGTTTTGATCTGTTTAAAATAAAAGCAGATGCTTCCCTGCATGTTGGACATCCTTCCTGAATAATACTGAGGCTTGGATGTTTATGCTATCAACTGCCACCAGGAATTCTTGGCCTAGCAGTGGCAATTCCACTGGTGACAGCAGCTGATAAATAATGATGCAGCTGAAGTATTTTATCTGGGCCTCATATGACTCAAATTATAACCACAGAAGGCTTGAATTTTCTACTTAGGATCATTTGACTAGTTCTTAAGTAGGATAAAATTACTTGAACTTTGCTGTTGTTATCCTCTGATCATTTTTCAACATAAAAGTTTTGGCTTCTATATGTAAGGTCATCTTAGATATACTTTGTAAACCTTAACATCAACTTCAAAACAGTATTTCTTTTAATATTCAGGTTCTATGATCAAACCAAATCTTACCTTTGCCAGACAGTCACTTGATTGGAAATCTGTCTTCCCAGCTTTTAAGAGGCGTTGTTTCTCATGGCTGGTGGGCAAAGGAGCATCTGTCTTTGGAATTCTATGCTCTGTCCCTCCGTCCACTTCTGACCTCTCTAGGTGGGATCCAGCCTCTTCCTTGAGCATGTCTGGGCCATTCTCTAGCCCAAAGACATAACCGTTGCCAAGCTCAGAGTCTGGGCCATTGTCCAGTTCAGAGCTGGGCTCACTGTCCAACTCACAGCCAGTGCTGCTCTTGGATTCTTCAGTAGCCTTGCTGGCAGATGCCCTGGAAATGACCCCAAACTTTCTTGTTCTTTTCCCCTTTTTCGTGGTTCGGTCAACCAGCTCCAAGGTAGGCGTCTCTCCAGGCTCAGAGACGTTGTTACTGTTGCCATTATAAGGAGAATGGACTTTGTGCTTAAAGCGACGCAGCATGATCAGGTAGATAAAGCCGCCATTCCAGCACTGCTCAGCCAGGTAGCTGCAACGAGAGAGAGGTGCCGGTCAAAACCTTCAAACACCCTTCTCGAACAACGCAGCAGCCAGGTGCATTCAATGCACCACACAGGGACATCGAGATACTAAGCTTCCTAAAGAGGCTCAACATTCAATATATTCTTTTAATTTATACAATTGTTGACACCAAAAATAACAGGAAAAAAGGAAACACACACACACACACACACACAAACCCCAAACCAGAAAAACCATGAACTAGAAACTAATGAAAGTATCTAGGCTCTGGGATCAGGATTTTTCTATAAACAGAGCCAATCCTAATATATCACTTAAAAAAATTATTCTTCACTCCCTTAACAATTTCTTGCATAGGAATTATGTTAGACTCCCATTTATATAGTTCTGATAGAATAATACTTCAAGTCCCCAGAGTGAAGAATAGGTAAAACTGACTTGGGGAAATGTAAAGTGCTGCTTTTAGGATTAAAAAAATCAACTGCACAATAATAGGAACCTCTGCCTCATTACGATTGCTGTGAAAAAAGATACTAAATGGGGAGCATGGTACGGGTGGGATTGACTGACATTAAGAAGCAACTGCTTTGGGGAGTGGATGGAGCTCAGTGGTTGAGCACCTGCTTCCCATGTACATATGAGGTCCCGGGTTCAATCCCCGGTACCTCCTAAAAAAAAAATAAAAATAAAAGAAGAAGCAATTGCTAAACAAGCTCTGGCAACAGGATGCTGCGTTCTTAGTACCATCCTGCTTTGGGCTGGTCAGATCACACCCAAGGTGTCAGTTCCAGGCTAGCCATCATATAAAGAGGGACAGTGACAAAGTGGGAAACACAGACATAGAGGGACGAGGACAAAGATGCCTTCTGGAGACCGTGTCAATCAGAAACCATAGGAGGAACGAGGGACGCTTAGGATGGAGAACACAAGGATGGGTCAGTTGCTTTTTGCATGTATCTGAAAAAATATATGAGGGCTGCAAAATATTCAGAAGCAGGACACAACATAAATGAGATACTGCGTGTGAAGCCCCACGTACAATAACTACTCCAAGGTCTTAAAGAATCCCAAGAAAACAGAACATCAAATGAGGTGAGTAATAAGCGGTATTTAGGACCAGATCGTTAAAGCTTTAGCAAAGAAAACACTTGCTCAAAGTCAGGAAACCAGGCTGGGCTGGACCCTCAACTTTTGCCACCCAAGATAAGAAAGCACAAGTCCCTGATGAGCACAGGGAAATGCTTTCACCATTGGAATCTTGCCACATTCTACACATCACTGGTTCCCAAGGAAAGCTTGTCAACAACCAATCCTTAACAAATCTGACCTGCTTCTGTCTTCAAGGGCCTACAAAGAGAAGGCCTGGGGGTATGCTGCCTACATCTTCAGAAAGTGAAAAACAGAATCTTTCCAAGGGTACAAACCAGCTGCTCTCTGCCCATGTTGCCTAAGGAAACGAGAACTGTAGGCAAATAGACATTAAGAGCCCCTTCTCCAGGATACAATTATGATCTTGTCATCAGGGAAAATCAGACCCAAGAGTCAGGGCAGGAAACATGTGGGAGGTCTTAAAAGGCCTTCTCTCTTATCAGGGCTTTCACTTAGGTAGCAGGTACAGTTGCCTCAGGCAACAGGAGTGGGGAGTGGTGACCTGCTGTGTTTGAAATGCAACAAGTTCTGGGCCAGAGGCATATGTTCCCCTTACCTAATGGTCAGGTTAATGCCATGACAGTGAATGCCCATCTAAAGAAGAGAATAAATCTGAATTTCTGTAAGGAGTAAAGTGAACACAAGAGAAGGGTCTTCAAATATCAATTAAACCTAACAAAACTTTCTTTGGTCCTGGGCTGTAAACCATGGTACTGAACTTATGTACAAACAAGTGGAAAGTATATAGATAAAAGATACTGTGCAGACCTCAGTTAGTTCTGTGAAATAGGGTGGGATGAAGAGGCATGAAGACCAGATGAGCTAGTGTCTAGAAAATCAGAATTAAACCTGTCTCTCAACCCAAATTTTCTATGATGTTTAGATTTCATTTCTTTGAACTATACAGGTCTAAAATCACAAGAGTAGTTAGCCAGGTTGTAGGCTCCTTTGAGCATCAGACATTTGCTCAGATGTTATGAAAAACAGTGTGTGGCAGTAAAAATAGGACCACGTTGAGAGTTAGACACCCAAGTCCTGGCTTTGGCCCAACTGTGTGAAATAACAGCAATTATACCAAATGCCCATCACGTGCCAAGGATAAACAAAATGGAGTATATCCATATAATGGAATGTCATTTGGCAATAAAAAGAAATAAAGTACATCTACAATATGGGTGAACCTTGGAAGCATTAGGCGAAGTGAAAGAAGCCAGACCAAAAAGGCCACATATTATATGATTATATTTACATGAAATGTCCAGAATCGGCAAATCCATAGTGACAACATGTACATTAGTGGTTGCCAGGGACTGGAGGAAGAGGGGAGTTGGGATTGACTGCTAATAGGTAAGGGTGTTTTTGGTGTGTGTGTGTGTGGGGGTGGTGGTGGTGATGGAAATGTTCTGGAATTAGCGATGTTTGCACAACGTAACAAATAAACACTGAATTGTACACTTTAAAATAGTATGTTATGTGAATTATGTCTCAACAACAAAAATAACAGTGAATATGGCAATACTGGCCAAGTTTTGAGTTTATTATTTGAGTATATACTATTTCATAAGAATTCTCTTTACAGAAGAAACCAAGCTCTAAAATGTTAAGTAACTCAGCCAAGTTCGTAAAGCTGCTAAGTGGTCGACCCAGGTCTTTCTGATTCCAAAGCCCATGCTATATCCCCAGTGCAATTCTGCCTCTCTAAGTTGTTAGCATCCTTGTGCTTTAGTTTCCTCATCTGTAAAGTGAGGCTGTTAGAACGGATCATCTCTAAGTTGCTTCCAAGCGCTAATAAAATTGTGAATGCTAGTTTCCAGGAAGTGTTTTGGGGATAAGAGGATCAAGCCATCCCAACGATATTGATCCAGTGCTAAGGACAAAACAAAAACCTGGATAAATGGAAACATTTTCTGTCCAGATTTCCCTATGTCTCATGGACATTTATCATCAACCTGAAAAAGATCCACTCTAGAGAAGCAAGTCATTTAAAATTGCTTTGGGGAATCTTTCCTCTTTTTAAATTAAAAAAAAATTTTTTTTTACTAAAAGTCTGAGCAATTTGATTGTTTACAGAGCCCTTCTTTCCACTACCAAAAGCCTGGCGCATGGCAGAGATTCTGAGTATAAGATCTTAAACATACTTTTCATGTCTACTCTCACAGGACCTCCAAGAACCTTGGAAGATGAAAGAGTATTCATGTCCTTCTACAGGGTCAATGCTCAGCAAAAATTACAAAGCAAAAACAAAAAACCAAGATGATTTTGTCTTTAGTCCAGCACCAAATCCCCATCCTTTCCTGGCTTCCTCATGATAAATAAAGACACTGACACCTTACAGGAATACTATGACAGGTTATTTTATTCCTTCCTGGACACTGACTTTTCTAAAGGCATCCTGAAGATAAAGTGTAATGCATGAATTATGGACACAATAGCGAGCTGCTGAGAGAGAGGCTGTTGGGCTGGGGGGCTTTTCTTAGAATTTTTCAATCACCTTAAATGTCCCCCACAGTCCTACCCATCTGTATGGATGTGTCTGACCTAAGTTTGCCAGCATGTTCCTGGCTAAATCATAGATCCAAAGCCCTTTTTCTATTCAGTAGGATTCTTACCCATATTAGAATCTTTACATACAAAACTTCAAAGTGGACATTTGAGAAAGAGAAAAGGGAACACAATCACATGACTTAGAAAAACAGAAGGTTTTATCTTCATAAACAACATGTATGATTAGCCTTTCAGAAGTTTCTCTACCATAGGATTTTTTAAAAAAATTTCTTCTAAAACTTTGAAGCTGTCCTCTGGCATGTAAAATTATTCATTCAATTCAATTCAAATTTATTTGATTTTGACCATCCCAGGGTGACCTTAAGATAAACGAGGGAAGACCAACATATCTAAAAATAGGGGTCTGAATTGTAATCTAGAACTCTCCCTCTGAACTCTGGTGTAGTTCTTCACTGCACTTGGCCTTTTCTGAACAGATCCCTGCTCCCCTTCTCTTCCCCAGAAATACTTTATCCAAAAGAATGTTTTGAGCATTTTTTTCTGTTCCTAGAGGCTCTGTCATAATTCTGGAGTCTGGGCTCTCCAAGGATGGGACGACTGGGAAGGGGTTGGCAGGAGAGGCTGGATGATTGGAAAAGCTGGAGGAACTTTGAAGAAAAGAAAGATGGAAAAACAGGAGATAAAAGAGGGGCAGAGACAGGGAGGTCCTAGAAGGCCAAAGACAAACATTATTTATCTTTGGCCCGATTCAATCAAAAGATGGCTTGAGGCCGCTATACAATTTTGATATTCTTGACTGTTTTGCCAAATCCTTTGGAAGGAGAAATCTCCAGGTGCTTCTGAGAAATCATCTTGGGCACTCAGCCATCGATTACTGATGCCTGGTGCACAAATGTGAACCACAGCAGAGGGCTGCCCAGCTGAAACATCTAAGCATATGTGTGTGTGTAATTCAAAGTCACTTGATCTCCATGACTGGGCATTGGCCTATACTATAATGCCATTAAACATCACATAAGTCAACGAAATAACAAAAGAATTCTAGAACTCAAACTTTTCACCAAAGAGATATTCCTACTTCTGAGTATGTCAGGTCCCCAGTGCAAAGAACAAGAGAATTAACACTGCCTACAAGACGATACTTATAGACAAGTTTTATGAAAGTTCTATGAGTTTTATAGAATGGGAATAGCTGCTAATAGTTACTCTGTAAAATGCAAAAGACAAATGGAGATCAAGTATTCTTGCCCACTATTTCCTCCTACCTAGCAAGGAATGGGAGGCTTAAAAGCTGCCAGGTCTAATTAATCCAGGGGGCTGTCTGACGTTGTAAATCTTTAGGTTCCCAGAGAATAGGTTGAGAGAAAGTGTTAAATATGTACTGGTTAATTTCCCAGTGATGTCTTGGCTGGGAGACAGAGGTGGGCAAGACTGGACAGCGCAGTAAGAAGGCATGAGAAGATGGGTGAGTGTGATCCTGGAGTTATTTAGTAACCAGGTTCTCGAAGGAAGTCTCTCTTAGGTCTTGCCTCCCAGCAAGCTGAATTTGGAACACACTTCTCACTGATTTTTCAAACCTCCCTAGATAGGGCCAAACACTCTTTGGGGAATTCTGAAGGACTCCCAAATATTGTGCGGATGAGACTGACTGAATCCTTGGTGTTCCAAAAAGCCTTTCCTGAGGATAATCGCATCTACTTCTTTGCCAGTAGAGTGAGGGAGAAACTTAGTCCTGACTAGATGGAGGAAGATGGAGTTCAGGCAACAATGAAACTTTGAAAATAGACCAGGGTTAGCCAAGATGGCAGCGAGAGACACTCCAAGGTGCTGTTCCCTGATAGAATCTTTGAACAACTAGCAAAGGCAAAGCCATCTTCCTCAAAACCCCAGAACACAGTTAAAGGGTTGCAGTACCTGGGTGAGGGCTGAATAAGAACACTCAGCTTTAAAACAGGTAGAAGATGTTCTTGGTGCCTTTGCTGAGCCCTCCCCACGCCCTTCATGGTGAGGTGTAGAGCCACTTGTGCGCCCATTGTGGGTCCCTGTCCCTGTTCTGGAGGGAGAAGAGTACCTCCATGTGCATCCTGGGATGTGTATAGGTACTGCCAATTTATCAGGAAGTAGGTTGAAAGACTCAACCAGAAAACTTGGGCTCACCCTCCTAGAACTTGCCCAGCAGGTAGAAGCAGCTTAACTTCTAACTGCTAGAAGTTAAACTGCTAAAGCAGTTTAAGAAACAATTCAGTCTAAACAGGCTGGGGCAAAGCATTACCTACGTTAAGTCATAGAATAGTGCATCCTGGAGTGGGAGAAAGCTGACATAATAGGAAGTAGAGGCGGCATTCAAATTCCTAAGGCCACGAACAAGCACTAGTCCAGGAAAAGACATAGGCTCAGAAAAGGGGAGGATCCTACAACTCATTTTGCTGCAGGCTGAATTTTTTGATAGAAGAGCTAAACTCTGAAAGAGGGAATCAGCCAAAGCAGAGCCAGTTTGCAAAGACTATGAAAGATGTTTTTTTGTGTGTGTTTTGGTTGGTTTGTTTTTTGCTAGCTTCTGACACTCTAGGAAGTCTCATCTCAGTAGCTGGATACCAGCCTAAGGAACAAAAGGATCTAAAGCCCAGAGTTAACACATTAAAATATTAATATGTACAGTGTGCAAAGAAGGTGTTCAAGACAAACGAAGAACCAGAAAATGATGGTCTACCCAAAAGAACAAGATAAAAATCCAGAAACAATCAATGAAGAAGACCAAAATTTGGACATACTGGACAAAACTTGAAAAAGATGATCCTCAGAGGAGCAGGTGTAGCTCAGTGGTTGAGTGCCTGCTTTGCATGTACGAGGTCCCGGGTTCAATCCCTGGCACCTCCTTAAAAAAAAAAAAAGTAAAAAAATGATCCTCAATATCCTTAGGAGATAAAGGAAAACTCAGAGAAAGACCAAAAGGATATCAGAAAAACAATAAATTAATAATGAGAATTTCAATAAAGAGGTAGAAAATTTTAAAACCAAAGAAAACTACTAGAGTTGAATACCATGGTAACTGAAATAAAGAATGCCCTGTATAGCCAATGAGGTTTATCCGAGGCGCGATTATTGCTAATTGAAAACTTTTCCCAAGTGCCAACTGGCAACACAACTGGAAAAAGACCTTGAATAAAAGGGGGAAATGGTAAAGACAAATGAGTTCAAGTGGCTAAGAGACTTCAAAGAGAGTCGGGAGGTCATCCCAGAGGTAACTCTTACGCACACCTCAGTAGGAGCTCATAGAATATCTAAGTGCCTATCACCCCACTCAGTGGGGTTCCTGAGGGCTCCGGAGACACCCTGGTCCTATATAAGGGGGGATAGCCCCAGAGACTGATGCCTTATCAGTGGGTTCTATTTTGGAATCTGTGCTCCTGAGAGTGACAGAATTAGACTCAAATAAGTCCCCCCTGCACATGGTTCACCAGTCCCTTCTATTCAAACCTATATGTGATGCTGGAGTTTTTAGGTATACTTCCAGAGACCGGAGCCTCCCGCCTACCTATGTGCCAGGTGTGCATGAAATCTAGGTGGAACTGCAACTCCTACCCTACAGCTCAATGGACTCATCCAAGTCACCTGGTGAGGAGACAACGATGGGCAATGGCCATCCCAGGGAATGGAGAGGGCCTGCATCGGCAGGCAGGATCATCCCACCCACCATATCCATGGGATATAAGCCCTCTCTCACTTGGAGTTGGAGTGGACATCACCATCCCAGTCCCCTCAGGATTGGGGGAAGAACTATGGACTAGAGTGGACTTGATGGTATTCTCTTGTTCACATATGGTGATTCTAGCAATGCAAGAAGTTGTAACAATGAGGTGGAGCCAGTGGCCACTTGACACTTTTGGGGTAGGGAGGGGATGAGCGGTTGAAATACAGGGGCTTCTTTGGGAGTTGGAGGTTGTCCTGAGTACTGTTGTGGCAATGGATGTAGGCCATTTTAAATCAGCACACACCACTCAGAACTGAGTGGGACAGAGTGTGGTCTACAGTGTGAACTGTGGTCTATGGTTGGTGGCAAGGCTCCAGGATGTGTAAGTTCATTGAGGGTGGTGGGCCACACTGTGGGAGATGTTTGTGTGGGATGTGGTGGGAGGTGTGGGAGGTGGGCAACATGGGAATCCCAGTGGGTTCCGTGTAATATTTTGGGTAATCTAAGCACCTCTTAAAATATATGTATATATATATATATATAAACAACATTTTTGTAAGCAAATACACATATATGCATATATATTTATATATCATTTTGCAAATGTTTGTATGTATTGTGAAAATTTTGATTTTTACCCATAATAATAAAAAAAAAAAAAAAAAAAAAAAGAATGCCCTGTAGAATTTCTACAGCAGATCGGAGTTTTCAGAAAGAAGAATCAGTGATCTCAAAGATAAGACAATTGAAATGATTAAGGCTGAGCAGAAAGCAAAAAGAATCTTAAAAAGCAAAAATAGCCTAAGAGACCTCTGGGACACCATCTAACATACCAATACACACATTATGGGAGTCCCAGAAAGAAAAGAAAGAGAGAAAGAGGCAGAAGGAATATTCAAAGACATAATGACAGAAAACTCCCCAAATTTAGCAAAAGACATGAGCATGCACATTCAAGAATCCCAACAAACTCCAAACAGCATAAACTTGAAGAGAATCATTCCCAGACACATAGCAGTCAAACTGTGAAGGACAAAGAGAGAGTTCCGAAAGCTGTAAGAGAAAAGTAATGTCTTATATATAACGGAGTCCCAATAAGATTAAGTGCTGATTTCCCATCAGAAACCATGGAGGCAAGAAGGCTGTGAGAGAAAATATTTAAAATGCTGGAAGAAAACAACTGTAAACCAAGAATGTCTTTCAAAATGAGGCAGAGGTTAAGACATTCCCAGATAAACAAAAGCTCAGGGAGTGCATGGCCACTAGAACTGCCCTACAAACAATGCTAAAGGGAGTCCTTCAGACCAAAAGGAATGGACACGAGACAGTGGATGAAAGTGTCATCAAAAATTAAAGACCCCTGGTAAAGGTAACCATGTGGGTAATTATAAATAACAGTACTAAGCTATTGGTAAGTAACAGCTTTTTATGTCTTATAGGTTCTAAAATGTAAATGCATAGAAATTAATGATAAAATTATGGTTTTGGATGTAAAGTGAATAAAGATATAATTTATAACAAGTACAACAAAAAGGTGGGGGAACAGGAGGGTATAGGAACAGGATATGTGTATGCTATTGTTAGTTTGATATCAAATCAAATGTGAGTGTTACAGATTTAGGATGTTAAATTTAAACAACATGTTAATCACAAAGAAAATATATGAAAAATATATAAAGAAAGAAATGAGGAGGAACTCAAACTGGTATAATATAAACTCTCAAATAAATATGAAAGAAGGCATTAAAGTAAGAATTGAGGGACAAAAAAGGTATAAGTTAAAAATACCAAAAAATAAAATGGCAGAAGTTCTGCACTATCAATAATTACCATATGTGTAAGTGGATTTAACTCTCCAGTCAAAAGGTATAGATTGGTAGAAAGGATAAAAAGCATGACTCAACTATCTGCTGTTTACAGGAGATTCACCTTAAATTCAAAGACACAGGGAGGTTGAAAGTGAAAGAATGAAAAAAAAAAATCATTGAAATAGCAACAAAAGAGCTGGGGTAGTCATACTTTTATCAGATAAAACAAAGTAAAAAACTGTTAGGAGGGACAAAGAAGGTTACTATATACTGATAAAAGGGTCAATTAAAAAATACATAGCAATTTTAATACATTTGCCCCTTTGTATCTGGAGAGGAGTGAGAGAGGAGGAGAATAGCAAGAGATAAGGTTAAAGAGGTAACAGGAAGCCAGATCATGCAAGGCTTTGTAGACTGTCCTAAAGGCTTGAGTGAAATGGGGATCTGGCAATTGAAGAGTTTTGAGCAGAGGTGTAATGTGGTACATGCTATGTTTAAAAAGGATTCCTTTAAAGTAAACACAGATGAATAAATGTATACATTTTTCAATTAAATGTAATGGATACATGTAAATTTTTTTTAATCAAACAATAAACAATAAACAATAAAAATTTGGTTCATAGTAATGCATTCATACAGTATTTGTCCTTTTGTGTCTGGCTTGCTTCACTCAACATTATGTCCTCCAGGTTCATCCATGTTGCCATATGCTTTATGACTTCATTTCTTCTTACAGCTGCATAATATTCCATCATGTGGATAGTTTTTAATTGTTTATGTTTTCAATTATTAAATGTACAAAATAAAGTTAAAAAATAAAAAAATAAAAAAATAAAAAAAATAAATAGCCCTGCCAAAAAAAAAAAAAAAAGGATTCCTTTATATCTGTTGAGGACAGACTGTGGTGAGGCAAGGGCAGAAAAGCATGGAGACCAGGTAGGACGTCATCTTCAGAGATTCTGGTGGAAGAGAAGGTAGTTCAGTGTAGAGCAGCAGTGGAAATGGTAAGAAATGGCCAGAATCATGATCAGTTTTAAAGGTAGGGTCAACAGGCTTTACTTTTGGGTCACACACAGGGTGAGAAAGAAAAGAAAGAAAGAAAAGAAAGAAAGACGTGAGGAATGAGGTCTAGGTTTTTGGCTTGAGCCAATGGAAGGATGGAGAGGCCATTAACTTAGGCTAGGAAAGGAACCTTTTGGAGTTGGGAATAGATCCAGAGCTAAGTTCTGGACATGTGGAGTTTGAGATGCTCATGTGGTTGGTATGCAGGCAGCTGAATATAGGAATCTGGATTTCAGAGGAGAAGACTGGATTGGAGATATAAATTTGGGAGGTGTCAAGATATTGATAATATTTAAAGCTGCCTCAAGATAAGTTTGTTTACGTAGACTTCCTGGGTCAAAATTCTTGCTGGCTTAAAAGCACATTCAAATGTTTCATGTGTATTGTCAAGACTTTCCTCTTGAAGGTTTGGTAAAATTTAGAATTCACCAGTGGTGTCTTAGAGAACCTATTTGTTCTTGTATCTTGTCACCTGTTTTAATCTTTACCAATCTGATAGTCAAAAGCTACCTCATATCAATTTGAAAGTCACTGATGACTACTGAGGTCAAAATTCCTAGTAGTCATTTGCCTTCTTTGAGAATTGCCTATTTATGTCGTTTGTGAAGGTCTTCACTTTTTGTATCCTCATGCCCCAGCACAGTGGCTGGTACATAAGTGCTGCAATAAATGAGTGGTGAGAAGATCTCTTCTATGAATAAAGAGATTCCTTTTTTTTAAAAAAAAAAGATTTATTTATTTCTCCCCATGCAACCCTCTCATTGTTTTGCACTCACTGTCTGCTCTCTGTGTGTTCTTCTGTGTCTGCTTGTCTTCTCTTTAGGTGGCACTGGGAACCTATCCTGGGACCTTGTGGAGTGGAGAAAGACTGCTCAATCTCTTTTTTTATTTTATTTATTTTATTTTTTTTACTGGAAGGTCCTGGGGATCAAACCCAGGTCCCTCCATATGGGAGACGGACACCCAACCATTTGAGCCACATCCGCCCCCCTGCTCAATCTCTTGCGCCACCTCAACTCCATGGTCTGCTGCCTCTCTTATTGTCTCTCCTCTGTGTCTCTTTTTATTGTGTCACCTTGTTGCGCCAGCTCTCCACATGGGCCAGCACTCCTGCATGGGCCAGCTCTCCTGCACGGGCCAGCACTCCTGTACGGGTCAGCACGCCACATGGGTCAGCTTGCTTTTCACCAGCAGGCCCCAGGAATTGAACCCTGGACCTCCTATATGGTAGATGGGAGCCCAATCACTTGAGCCACACCCGCTTCCTTCCTTTTTTTAAAAAAATTATTATTTCTCCCCACCCCCTCATTGTTTGCATTCGCTGTGTCTGTTTGTTGTGTGCTGGTCTGCTCTTTTTAGGAGGCACCAGGAACCAAACTTGGGACCTCCCATGTAGGAGAGAGGCTCTTAATTGCCTGAGCCACCTCTGGTCCCTACTTTGTTGTGTCTCTCGTTGTGTTTCCTCGCTGTGTCTCTTGGTTGCGTCATCTTGTTGTGTCAGCTCGCCGCATCAGCCCATTGTATCAGCTCGCTGTCTTGCTGTCTTTTTTACAGGCACCCGGAACTGAACCTAGACCTCTCATATGGTAGGCGGGAGTTCAGTCGCCTGAGCCACATCTGCTTCCCTAGACTCCTTTTTTAAAAGCAACTTTTTCTGAGGGATATTTTACATCATATAATTCACCCATTTCAAGAATGCAATTGAATGATTTTTAGTAAATTTATCAAGTTGTGCAAACATCACTATAATTTAGTTTTAGAACATTTTCTTCACCCTAATGAGATCTCTCATTCCTATTATCTTTAATCCCTACTTCCATCCCAATCCCTGGAAACCAGTAATCTACTTTCTGTCTATAGATTTGTGTTTTCTGGATATTTTATAAAATTGGAATCATACAATATGTGGTCTTTTGTGTCTTGCTTCTTAAAAGTGACTCATTTTTACTAGGTTTGTAGTTACCAGACTTTTGCTCCCTCCTCTGCCTTCTACCCCATATAAAATCTTGATGATATCTTTCCCACTTTGTTTCAGATCAAGCCCAATTATCCTGAGATAGCCTGCATAGCCCTGCAAGCATCTCACCTATCCTCTCTCTTCACATACCCACCATTCCTTCCAGTTTTGACCTCAGATACTGTGGGTAACCCCATCTACTCCAAAGTTTGCTCATGTGACCATACTTACTCAAGCAGGCATTCTCTTTCATCTGGTCTCCTACATTATTCTCACTGTTTCAGTCATCATAAATCAACTCTGCTTCAAAAGGAAATCTTTTCTCAATAACACTAACCCAGGCAAACTTTCCAAATACCATGCTAATGTAATAGTATATAATATGTATTATATATTAACATCTTCATGTTACTATGTATTCATGTCAACTGCATTTCATTTTTTACCTTCTTCATGTTATTTTTATCTAGAACAGAATACCAGGGACTACTTCTTTCGCCTCGAGTGTGTGCTAATGAAGTTTCCATGCCTCCCCCATGCCCTGCTCCCTATACCAGACAAAGACTGCAGAGATCTTCTGCTATGACTTGACCCTGAGAGTGGAAGATTGGCCAGAACTGAGAAAAGGAAAATCCAGGTCAGCCCATTCCGCTTGACTTGAGTCTTGCCGGGTGGCCAACTCTCCATCCCTGCCAGGTGCCTCTCTGATGGCAAATCCTGCACTTCCCACACACAGCCCTCTCCTTGGCCTTGCCTTGGAAGAGGCTGGAACCAATGTTCAAGGATAACTGAAGCCAGACCAGGTCCCAGAAGGCATGGTCAATTTATTTTTTAACCTTGGGGCCAGCAAGCCCTGAAAAATGTAGCAAAGATGACCCAAGGACTGAGTCCCCTTTTTCCCTTGCCACATCTCCCATATCCCTCCCATGTAAGAGCCACTGGAAGCTATGAGAGTTAGTAACACATTCTCCCTTCTTGCCCCCTTTCCCCAAAGCAGCCATGCCTGAGAGTTCACAATCGGCTAGCAATCCACAAGACCCCACAGTACTCCTTTCAAAAGGCAGCCAGGCCAACCCCTTTCCCTTCCCAGAGGTGACTGTAGAAGAAGAAAGTCTCCTGTGGGTCCATGTATCTCAAAAAGCAAATGATGCTTCTCACATGCTAATTCAAACATTGACGAAATGTCTGTACCCTCCAGTTCCTTCCCCTTTCAAGTGGATCCAGCTCCATCTTGAAACAATTTCTAGAGCTTGCCTCAATCCTTCCAGTATCTGCTCCATTGGCTTGGCCAGAGCCCTCACCTCATTCCAAGCCTGGTTTCACTTATGTCAAAACTGCTTCCGTCAATATAGGGGGGCTTCTTTTCCAAATTTCTTTCACTGTTTTGAAGTCAGCAAATATACTTGGGGAAACTGCAAAATGGCTGTCCCCATCAACATGCTCTGGCTAATGTCATGCATTTTCTCCTGCATTCTTCTAGTTTACTGAGGATTTTTTTTTTTCTAATGATATATTTTTTTCTTTCTTCTAAAAGAGTCTCTGCCAGGCCTGATTGGGCTGGACAGGTCCCATAATCCATTCATTTCACAGAGACGGATTTGCTAAGTTTTGTGAATTTCTTCCCCAAGCAAAGGGTGCATCTTAGCTGGATTTGTTGGAAATTTTCCCTGTTTCTCATCCATCTTCATGATCCTTTGGGACCCTGACTTCAATTACAATAAAGCCAAATCAACAGAACCCTGGCCTAGAAAAGAGATATGCCAAGTCCTTGCAGATGTGGACAAAACAACTTTAAAATCTTGGCTTCCAACTAGTGTACTCTTTCTTCATGGGCCTGTTGACCAGTGCCCCTTGTTCTTATTTACGTTCAGACAAGGGAAATGCAGAAGCATTTGAATTTATCTACTGGGATTTAAAAAAAATCACTGCAAGTGAAGTATTAAGGAAACCCTAAATTATCAGATGCATAAGCATAAAAGTTGATAGGAAAATGCAGAGCATGCTTTTAATAGTGTGTTTATAGAAGGGTCACAACTGTGGCATGGGAGGATCACTGGTGTGGGATGCCGGTGATGGGGGGATGTGTGGGGAGGGTACACGTGGGGCATGACTCTAAGGCATATGAGCATGTTCAAGTGTTCATGGGGCATTGTCTTAGTGGGTGGAGACCCAAACAATAACCCGAAAAAATAGTGAATTCCTATCCTGGGGATAGGATATATGTAGAATAGAGAGAATGTAGTCATGCTACATTCGCTAATAGAATGGCAAGAATCCCCCAAGTACATGGGAAGTGACTAGTGAAGGAAGACAGACCATTAGGCCAGGCCCTTGATATTGATGATTGTACTTATAAGCCTTTTCTTGTGAAACTGAAACTTAGCATAGTATCATATATTGTCTACGAGTTATCTCCTGAAAACTTCCTTGTTGCTTAGATGTGGCCTCTCTCTCAGCCAAACTCAGCATATAAATGCACTACCCTCCCCCGGTGTGGGACATGGCTCCCAGGGATGAGCTTCCCTGGAACCAAGGAATTATCACCAAGTGTCAACTAGCAATGCGTCTGAAAAAAAGACCTTGACTAAAAGGGGAAATATTAAATACAAATGAGTTTTTATTGCTAAGAGATTTCAAAGTGAGTTGGGAGGTCATTCCAGCACAATTTTATAGGTTATAACACTTATTTACGTCTCAGCAGGATCTTACTGGACTGCCACAGTAAACAGTGCCTCAAACAGCAGGGCTCCTGAGGGCTCTAGAGACATCTAGACACTATGAGGAGGGCAGATGAGTTAAAAAATTCAGCACCTGCCAGTGAGACTTACTTTGGAATTTATGCTCCACGGTGTAATAGTTAGATTCATTCATAGTTCCCCTACACATGACTCTTCTTCCCCTTTTATTTGAACCTATAATTAGCACTATACTTTTAAAATATATATCCCAGAGACTTAAATCTTTGGTCTGTTCATGTGCTACTTGAGCCCTGAATCTCAGCAGAGTTGCAACACTTACTCTACAGTTCACTGGACTCACCCAGGACAACTAACAAGGAGATGATGATGGACAATGCCCATCTCAAGGAACAGAGAGCATCTGCAACTGCAAGGAAGATAGTTCCAGCCATCTGTCCCATGGGACCTAAACCTCCTCTCAATTAGAAACAGAGTGGGCATCACCATCCCCAAATCCTCAAGATTGGGGAATATAAAATGGACTAAAGTAGACTTATTATTATTCTATTATAGGCTTATTATTAGTCTAGCAATGGAAGAACTTTTATCATCGACATAACGGCAGTGGCCACCAGAGGTTCTAAGATGAGAGAGAGGGAAGAATAGGTGTAACATGGGGGCATTTTAGGGACATTGGAATTGTCCTGCAATGATGGCTACAGGCCATTTTAAGTTTGTCATAACCTATAAAATTGTGTGGGGTAGAGCATAAACTATAATGTAAACCATAGTCCATGGTTAGTAGCAATGTTTCAACATGTGGTCATCAATTGTAACAAATGTACCACACCAATGAAAGATGTTGGTGATGTGGAAAGTGTGGGAGGGGGAGGGGATAGGGCATATGGGAATTCCCTATATTTTTCATGTAACATTTATGTAATCTAAATCTTTAAAAATAAAAACATATATAGTGTGTTTATGTTAGAAGCCACTAAAACTAATGTGAGTTATAACATACAAGGAGGAAGGTACCCAAATTAAGTCATAACTATATGGTATCAGCACCCCTTTGGCTGACTAAAACAGCGGGCATTGCGTTAACTGCTTCCCACATGTCACCTCATGTCAATCTAAAAGAACCCTGTTAAGGTGTATGTCATGATCTGTCTTTTAGAAATGAGAAAATTGAGGCTTAGAAAGATTAACTTGCACAAAGTCACAGAACTGGTAAGGATGGAACTGGGAATCAATGACTTTTGGAGTTACTGTGACAAAGTCCCATTCTAATGTTGCTCATTATAACCAAGTTTGATAAGGGAGGAAAAAAAGAGAGTTGCAAATTCTAACAGTCAAAAGAGGCCTATGTGGTGCATATGGGAAATAAGAGGTATTTTCAGGTGGGCCCAGATGGCAGGTGAGTGGGAGGTGGTGGGTGCAGTTCTCAGGGTATAAGTACAGGTGGCCAACTGTCCCATTCTATCTCTCAGCTATAAGCTTGAGTCAGTCCCTAAGAATCTGGCACACTGGAGACAATGCTAGGAGTCATCTTGCTCAGATTGACTCAGAAAACTAAGGCACCAACCTGGCTCCCTAGCCCAGTTGAGGCCAAGCAAGAGGGCAAACACATGACGAGTCCCTCCAACACTGGCCTCTCCCTTCAGGTACGCACCGGTCACCTTGCTGCCTCCTCCACAAACCCTGCTCCAGACAAGCCTTTCTCCAGCAGACTGTGCACTAGAGACCACTCCCTCCACAGTGAACAGCTCCTCCTAATTGTGGATGAAGTCTGTGAATACCTTCCAGCTGTAAGCAAGAGGCTTCTCATTATCATATTCATTTTTCCTGTGGTTCTTGTGGAAGGTAATTTGCTATCAGGCGGTGATGGAACCACAGAAATCAGAACAAAAGAGGAGCAGGCACATAAATCCCTGGACAACGTCCTTACATGAAGAGCCACTCATCTCCCCTCCCCCAGCTGGTGAGGAAGGTGGTGAGCTTACAGCCCCCAGCCGTGCGCTTCCTCAGGGTCCACCTCAGCTTTCAAGTCCAGGTCAGGCTCTTTTGGCAGTGATTCTTGGCCACTGACTAAACAAGGTGGGGTACTAGGCCAGACCATATTCACTCAGTGGAAATTGCCTCTAAAGGGCAAGTTTTGTTCCAGAACTCCCTGCTGGGTTGATAGACTCTGTCAGGTCAGGTGGGCATCTTGGTCTACCATGCTGGTCCAGCATCCTCCTGCTTTCCATTCACAGGTGTTATCCTCAAACCTTTTCCACTCTTACTTCTGTCTCAGCATCTCCTTATTCAGGAACCCAATGTGAGAGAGGCAATATAATGAGAATAACAAAATATTTCCCCAAAAGGAGGTGATGGGAAATTACTGTAACAAAAAACAACAAACAACAAACAAAACCCAGTCAGGAGCAGATATGGTTCAGTTAAAGTATATATAAAAGCAGCTGGCAGAAGCATTTTTAAGACAGGCATTCACAAAGAATTCCTTTAAATCAATGGGCTGGTGACACCAAAAACTGACAGTGAAAGTGCTCCTTCTGGTTGGGCATTTCTAACAACTCACTTCATTCAATAGCAAGAGCTTTATCAAAATTCACTGGGATATCAGTTATTTGGAGCAAAACTTCCCTTGATTCAGACCTCAGCACTGCCACTTGACCCTCGGGCAGGACACTTCGCCTCGCAGACTTATCCCTCAGACTCTTAATCTAACTCTGGGGTTGTTGGGAGGATTAAATGGGGTAATGGACTAAGGTGGTCTGGCACATGGTAAATGTCAATAAATGCTAGTTCCTTTCCCTTTCAGAAGTTTGCTAGGTAATCATTGGTCAACTAGTTTAACTTGTTTGTGGCTATTGTTGGGGTAGAATCCCCAGAAGGTGAACTCACAGAAGGCAGTGGACAAAGCTGATCCCATGGGAGGAATGGGGCAATAGCACCCAGAGTCGAGTCTGGGAAAAGAGGTCTTTGGAAAAATCAAGTTCACAGGGACAGGCAGAGAGTAGAAATGGATGCCAAACTAAATGTCAGGAAAGGTAGGGCGAATATGCCTCAAAGACTGAGCCACTGGAGACCTCTTGAGGCAAAGAGGCCTTTTTGTTTGTTTTTAGCAGTTTTATTGATACAGTCACACTCCATACAATCCATCCAAATTGTACAATCCATGGCTCTCAGTATAATCACAGAGTTGTGCATTTATGACAATGCAAAAAGGCATTTTGCAGGTGGCGGGGACCTAAGTCATTGTGCAGAGAAAGATGGCTGTGTGTACGTGTGTATGTCAGGCCAGTACAGACAGAAAAAAAACAGAAAACGGCCAAAGGCAGGCCATACTCCCTGCTAGAGAGAGAGGAGACAGACGTCTCCAAAATGTAGACCAGTGGTGGCCTCTTGACTGACTTCCATGTACGTCTGGCCAGATCTGACTCCCAGTCCCAGAACAACTGCAAGCCTTCTGGCCTGACCTGAACTCCGAGGATGCTCCCAGAGGTCCTGGAATACCCCAGGACTCAGGCTGGAGTCTGCAGGCTGCCCATCCCAACCGGGCCATGAGATCAGCCGAGCTCGGGGTCCTCTGTCCAGTATGTAGGCTGCTACACTGCCACAAGAAACCGCCAGGAGCAAATCAGACACACGTGCGTGTGTGAGACCCCGCCTCTTTCAGCACCCTTCCTCAGACAACCCTCTGACCCAGCAGCTGGGAAGACTGTTCTCTTACCTTTCCCCCATTTATCACCAAGGTTTGGATGACAACCACTCCCTTTTGGCTCAGCTGCCTCCTTTAAAAGGGCCTCTTTCACTTTTCTGAGGCAGGCGTTTCAAAAGCTTGGTTGTTTTAATATGAAATGTTTCAACATATTACAATGCCATTAGATAGTCAATTTTAGGAGGTTTTAAAACTGTCTACAGAGGATCTCTGCAGATACACAACTTCATCTCTAGAGGAAAACGCACCCAGCCTAACAGAGGAGCACATACAGGCTCCTCTGTATACATCCTGGCATCAGAGCTGCAAGCAGGTGTGGGTATGTGGGTTACAAGTGAGTTTTAGAATATTAGGAATTCAGTTACCGAGGAAACAGCTGGCATACAGTACACACTGGACTTGGAACTCTCCTAGTTAGGGCAAACAGAAAACATCCAAAGCCAAAACCAGAGGCTTGGGCTGTCTGGAAAAAACAAACACCCCCCAAAATTATTTCTTGACCTACAGAACAGAAAAGTATGATGTGGAAAGAGGGAGAAACGAAAGCATTTGACCTTCTCAAATCTCTATGGCAGTGTTGCATTGTAGATGCAAATATTTCTCAGATAAAGGGGCATCTTAACTCATTGTAGTTCCCTGAGGCTGCAGGGCAAACTGCACCCATTTTTCACACAGATTGAAGCTCTGTGTGAAAAATTTATGAGGGCAGCAGCAGTCCTGTTTGGGGGCTGATCGCCACATGCTTATAGGGCCGAACCCATGACACCATTTTGCCAAGGACAGAGAAATAGTCAACAACTGGGTTTTTGCTTTTTTAAAACTTTGCATCCTGAGTCCTCTCCAGAGATTTCCTCCTAGAGAGATTTATTGCAGTCTTTTAAAACTAGCTCTTATGTGGAGACTGTCAGGATGGGATTTATTTATTTCCCTTCCTAGTCTGATTTCCCCAAGAGATTCTCATATTGGTACCGCCTGTTCTCAAAAGGGCCACCTCCACATATTTTGGCTTTAAGCAAAAGATGATCATTCCAGATACGATTTAAAGGAAAGAAAAGTTAAATCTTTCAAAGCTGATCTGTTGAAAATTTCAATATTGCTGTTTCTTAAAAAAACAACTGAAAAGGAAGGGTCAAAGTTTTTTGACCCTTCAGGCACAAAGTTTTTAAGGTCCAGTTTCATTTGAAATATCTTCCAAAAATATAAATATGTGACTGTCCTTCTCACAAGGCCCTTTCAGGTGGCTGAAGTTCTAGACTGAAGAGTCTACCTATCTCGCCTAAAGCAAAACTCTGTAACTTGAAGTTTAGATGCCCCAATTCTCTCTCCCTGTGGGGAAGGTGAGGGTTCGGGGGCAGGGCAGGGGTCAACTAAGAGGAAATACAAATAAGAAAAGTGAGTTTTCAGATTCCATTATTTACTTAAATCCTGATTAGCGAAGCCGTATTTTATTTTACTTTTTTTTAAAGATTTTATTTTTATTTATTTATTCCCCCCTTGCTGCTTGTGCTTGCTGTGTCCATTTGCTTTTGGCATTTTTCTGGGTCTGCTTGTCTTCCTTTGTTGAGTCATCTTGCTGCATCGGCTCAACGCGCGCAGGCCGGCTTGCCTCCACTGGGAGGTCCGGGGAATCAAATCCGAGCCTCCCACATTGTAAACAGGAGCCCAACCAACCAAGCCACAGCCGCTTCCAGCGAATCTGTATTTTAAATGCCGGAACCACCTATTCCGACCATGTATCTTCCCTTTGCTTCCACACATGGAGGCTGAATACAGAAAACACCTAATTTTCCCCAGCCTGCCTGCCTTCACGGTGTTCACTGCCTGTTAAAGTGTGAAGAATGTTCCAACGGAGGCATAGGGTAATTCAGATATAAAAGAGGGACTGACCTGCTTTGGGACGGGATGTGGAGAAGTTTTTCTCAGGAGGTACCTGTGATCTGAGGTCAGGAGGAGTCAGCGAGCCTGGGAGGAGGCAGGGAGTAGGGTCTGCACTGAGGGAGAGTGGAGAGGGTCCAAGAAGAGGTTAAGGCCGCGTCCAAGGCAGTCAGGAATTTGACTATGAATTCTAAGTCTGCTTCAAACTGACCTCGTAGTAGCAGAAAGCCTCCTTCCCTCTATAGCTTTTCCAAACCTTTATTAACTCTTGAACTTCTTTCACAGTGGTATGTAATCTTGTAAAAAACCCTAAGATCTGTTTAAAATCATTCCCTCTTGTTTTTTATGGTTATTATTTTGGGTTGAATTGTATCCTGCCCCCCCCCCAAAAAAAAAGAAAAAAAGATATGTTGAAGTCCTAGGCCCCAGTATCCCAGAATATGGCCTTATTTGGAAATAGGGCCCTTGCAGATGTAAGAACTTAAAGCTGAGGCCATACTGGAGTAGAGTGGGCCCTCAATCTACTATGCCTGGTCTCCTTATAAAGGAGTAGATATAGCGAGGAGAGCACCAGGTGAAGACTGGGACACTCAGGGAACAGACAGGGCAGAGACTGCAGTCATCCTGCCACCAGCCAAGGATACCTGGGGCCACCAGAAGCTTGAATAGGCCAGGAAAGATCCTCTCCTATAACCTTTGGGAAAGAGCATTGCCTTGCAGACACCTGGGTTTCAGTCTTCTGGCCTTCAGAACTGAGAGAAAATAAATTACTGTTGTCATAAGCCACCCAGTTGGCGGTAAATTCATTATGACGGCCTAGGAAACTAGTACAATGATCTAATAGTGATTTTAAGTCAGTATGTTATGTTAGATACTCTATTAGAGTACTTTAAAATCCCTTTTAATACAATCTTTTAAAGTATTGAGACAAATTTCAACTTAATCTACAGTAAAGGCACTGTTTCCTTTACTATAGATTACTCCAAAAGAACAAACACGGTTTACTATTTAAATTTAAATACTACTCACCACTTGGTTTGGGACAGAAAATATATATATTTAAAAATACAGAGAAAAATTACCTATGTGTTGTGGCATCAAAAATTGAAAAGATCCTGCTGCTTTAATTCTTGGATGCTTGGAATTTTAGCCTTTTGAATTGTGTAAAATTTCCTAGTTTGTTTTTAAATTATGATGTACGTTAACTAGATGATAAGATTAGAGAGAATATTTCCAGCTGCAATTTGCAAACACTTAATCTGAGACAATACATCACATCTCAAGGGTGAACAGTCTTTATTCAAAAAAAAAACAAAAAACAACAAAAAAAAACAAACCAGCCAAATCGGATAGGACAAGAGACATCTGTTAGGTAAGAATTCTGATCAGACGACTGTAACTTTAAGATCTGACAAAGATCATCTCAAGGAGAATGTGGAGGACTGTCACTGTTATGTTCCTCTTCAATTTGAATCATCTGTGCCCCTTATGCTTATCTTTAATGATCCCTCATGGACACAGCAAACCAAGATATTACCAAGTGGGAGAAATCATTTAAGACTATACAGTGGGCAAAACTACTATGGTGGCTAGAACTGATTCTCAGAGATGAGCTAGGCATCTGAGTCTTAAACAGCCAACTGATCTGTTCAGTACCCGCTTTGAGGTTCTCAAATCATTCTTAGAGGGAAATGTTTAAGCATTTATTTTATTTACTGATTTTCAATAATACATTAGAAGCTGACTCCATTACTACCTTTAAAAACATGAACCTTGGGATCCCCTTTGGCAATCCTTGGTTATTTCACAACCACAAATTTGTGATCTGCGACCTCCTGCCCAAGGATAGGTTTTTTGGTAGAGTGAGTTTCACAGAGATTGAACCACCAAGTGAGATATGATTTTCTCCTGGGTCAAAGAGTCAGTAAGTATCAACTGTGCTGTCATTTCAGCCTTTCTCCTCATGATACATGTTTCAGAGGTTATTTAAAGAGCAAACAAGCCCAATAAAGATCTCAAGTCGATTATCCATGTTTCACACAGGTTTCGAAAGGACCCTAAACTTGGAGATGGACTTTCTCTTATGGCACTTGACAGGTTATCAGAGCAAATGTTTTAACTTAGTAGCATCTCCCTCATTTTCACAAAGCATTAGAAATGGACCGCCATCTTGTTAGCTAAGGATGGACAGATAGCTGTCAACAGTTACCTAACAGAATTAAAGACTTTGTGGTATTTTGCATTGCCGAGATCACACCTAAAATTTGCTTCCTGTCCCTGAAACCTTAAGCTCTGCTGGTCTACAGGTTTTAGTCCCAAGAGGAGGAGTGCTGCCACCTGGGAACATAACAGTGATTCCACTGAACTGGAAGTTAAGACTGCCACCTGGCCACTTTGGGCTCCTCTTACCTGTGAATCAACAGGCAAAGAAGGGAATTACTGTACTGGCTGGGGTGATTGATCCTGACTATCAAGGGGAAATAGAGGGGGAAGCGGCTGTGGCTCAATCAGTGGGGCTCCCGTTTGCCATATGGGAGGCCCCGGGTTCGGTTCCCGGGGCCTCCTGGTGGGGGCGGGCCCGCCCGCACGGCGTGGTTGGCTGACC
>JAKSZT010010858.1:294452-339156 GCA_026826555.1 Tolypeutes matacus
ATAAAAAAAAAAAAAAAAAAAAAAAAAAAAAAAGGGGAAATAGAACTACATAATGGGGGTAAAGAAGAGTTTCCCTGGAATGCAGGGAATCCTCTAGGGCGTCTCCTAGTCCTGCCATGCCCTGTGATTAAAGTCAATAGAAAATTGCAACAAACCAATTCAAGCAGGACTAACAATGGCTCAGAATCTTCGGGAATGAAAGTTTGGGTCACCCCACCAGGCAAAGAATCACGGCCAGCTGAAGTGCTTGCTGAAGGTAACGGGAACATGGAATGGGTAGTGGAAGAAGGTAGTGATAAATATGAACTTCAACCACATGACCAGTTACAGAAACGAGGACTGTAATGGTCATGAACCCTTCTTCCATGTTTCGTTATGAGTATGATTATATATGTACACAAAATGAATTTCTTTGTTTTCTTCCCCAATCTTTTCCCCTATCATGAAAAGTTGTATTAATCCCACATCATAATATTTAAGGATGTCGAGTTTAAGAGTGACTATCATCCAAGGACTTGCACCCTGTTCTGTGGGGAATTAATGCGTTTCCGGTTGTACGCAGGGGAGTTGAACATTGTTAGGCGGAAATATATATGTATGCTTGTCTGTTATTGTTTTTACTTAGAGACATACTTTAGTTTTTACTTAAGTATGGTTTAGAGTAATGTGTATGACTGCCGAGTTAACAAGGGGTGGACTGTGATGGTTAGGCTAATGTGTCAACTCGGCCAGGTAATTGTGTCCAGGTGTTAGGTCCAGCAGGCACTGGGCTAATTGTAATACAAGAGCATTTATGGACTTCAATCATCAGTGAGTTTACTGTGTGGATGGCTGATTACATCTGCATCAATCAGGGAGATTACATCATCAATGGGCAGCGCTTTTATCCAATCAGTTGAATGACTTAAAAGCGGAAGTGATTTCAACATTCAGAGAGAATTTCCCAGCTCGTCGTTGGACAGGCAACTTCTCCCAGAAACTCATCAACGACCTTTTATTGGGCTTTCATGAGAGCCACTGGTTTGCAGCCTGCCTGCAGAACCTGGACTTGTGCATCCCCACGGTCGCATGAGAGACTCTTAAAATTTCATATTATTGACAGATATCTCCTGCTGATTCTGTTTCCCGAGAGAACCCTGACTAATACACAGGCCCACTTCAGAGGAGAAAAGAAAGGTAAGGTGTCTCGAAATGTCTGTCTCCCAGCTGTTGGTTTCCTTGGTCCACCTCTTCCAGACCCGAGAGGCAGGTTCCTCTTTGCTGCGTCATCTTGCTGCGTCAGCTCACCATGCCGCGTATGCCATCAGCTCACCACACCGCACCGAGCCAGCTTGCCTTCACCAGGAGGCCCCAGGAATCGAACCTGGGGCCTCCCATATGGTAAACGGGAGCCCAACCACTTTAGCCACATCCACTTCCCAAGAATACTTTTAATAATAGAATTTAACCCATTACTCTCTGCACAGAGCATTAATGAGGAATTGTAGAAAGATGCATTTAGAGCATCCAAAAAAAGAGGGTGGGCAGTGATTATCAAGACAAAGAGAATTTTCTAAAAATACCTTTTGACATAGGCCACATTTTCTAAATGTGAATCACTGTAAGTAAGGAAAGGGGTTTAAAAATAATAACTGCTGCTATAATTCATGAGTGTTTATCATGGCCCATGCATGGTGGTAAGCATTTTGAGAAAACAACACAGTCCATGAATATATTCTTGTAAAAACATTCAAATGGTGGAGCAGTATTGTGATCGTTTGAGACTTTATGGACCCCAGAAAAATCATGTGCTTAAAGCTAATCCATTCCATACTTTTGTAAATAGGGGCTGTTGATTAGGTCCAGTTAAGGGCCTTTTTTTTTTTTTTTTTTTTTTTTTTTTTTTTAAATTTTTTTTATTCATTTATCCCCCCCTTGCTGCCCGTGCTCGCTGGGTCAGCCAACCACGCCATGTGGGCGGGCTTGCCTTCACCAGGAGGCCCCGGGAACCGAACCCGGGGCCTCCCATATGGCAAACGGGAGCCCTACTGATTGAGCCACAGCCGCTTCCCAAGTTAAGGGCCTTTTTGATTAGGTTATTTCAGTAAGGCATGGCCCAGGATGGGTCTTAATCCTCTTACTGGAGTCCTTTATAGGAGAATGAAATTCAGACAAAGAAAGAAAGAAAAGCCACGAGAGCCAGGAACTGAAAGCAACAAAACCTGGAAAAGAAGGAAAGACCAACAGATGCGCTTCCGTGTGCCTTGCCATGGGACAGAGGAGTCCAGGATCACCAGCAACTGGTCTCTGGGGAGAAAGCATTGCCTGATGATACCTTGAATTGGATATTTTTCTCAACTTTGGAACTGTAAGCTTGTAAGCTAATAAATCCCCATTGTAAAAGCCAACCCATTTCTGGTGTATTGCTTTGAGCAGTACAGCAGACGAAAACAAATATATTGAGTAAAAATGTGAAAGTTACTCCTTCACACCACCCCTAACACCATTCCTATAACTTGACTTTCAACTTTATTTTAGAGTATATTATCATACATAGGTTTAATATATCTTCTCTTTTATGGTTTCCTGCATTTGTAGCCTTGCTTAGGAAGGTTTTTAGATAATAAAAACATTCTATTTTCTTCTAATACTTTCACAGGTTTCATTCTTATGTTTAATAATCTTTATTCTATCTTTTCATGTGTGTAATTTATTAACTGTATTTTGGGCAGGATCTAACTTTATATTTTTTTCCTAAAGTTTTAGCTAATTATCTCAATAAAAATTACGAAACAGACTGTAATTTATCCTGCAGTTTTGAAATACCTAGTTTTCATACATGAAACTGCATGATATTTGAATTCTGACAAATTCCTATTTGGGATTCCCCACTCTGTTCCACTGGTTGATTTGTGGATTCCTGTGTACAGCGCCATACTCTTTTAATTACCATAGCTTTAAAGCATAGCTTGCTATTTGGTGAGAGCATGCTTCTCTTCATTGTCCATATTTTTCAAGAATTTCTTAGTTATTCACTCACTTTTCCTCCTTCCAAATGAATTTTAGTTCATCTGTTCAAGTTCCAAAGTAATCCTTTTGTGATTTTGATAGAAAATGCATTTATTTATAGATAGGAGAGGAAGAGAGAATCTGGTATCCTTCACAGAATTTATGCAGAGCCCATTTACTAACTGCAAGAACTGTGGTTGTATCTGAACAACTGTTAAGGATGGAATAAGTTCAGGTTGCCCTCATTAAAAAGCAAAGACCTAAATCACTTAGCTGGCCCGAGTGGTCAGCTTTGAATCTTTAGAGTGAATCATGCTGTAACCAGCACACCACAAGGTTTCAACTGAGGTTATGAAATCTGAGAGTTTTCTTTAAATGTTATTTTTACCAAGACATAAATCAAAGGTATAGAGAGGCTACAAATTCAGACATTCCAATCACATAATTATTTCAAAGCACTCTCTTCTATAATGTCCCTTTTCTCTATCCTAACCTGAATTTCAAAGTGGAGTGTTTATGAGAAAACTATGTCTCTTGGCATAGATATCTCAGAATTATTATCATAGACATTTAGTGGAACACGTCCAATTTTTAACTGAAAACAGTGCTTAAGAGATTTTAAATCAGGCATCCCTGTTTATGTAATAATCACAATTCAATAAAAAGTCATAATATTAAAACAGCGACATTTCCTTTAGAGATGCTGACCAGATTTTTCTTAAAACAACAAAACAAAGAAAGACCAAGAAGAGTTTAAACCTGTTTCAAAGTGTAATAAGAGATAGAAACAAGATCTATATTGAAAATAGACAAAATCTAGGGCTGATGCTTGAGGGCAAAGAAAATTAAAACATACGTACTTTGTCTAAACACTCTCCTTTTCTCCCCCTGTGCTTCAGAAGCGGTTATAAAGAGGACAATCCAGCAGGACCGAAGTGCAGAGACCACATCCAGGAGTAACAATTTCTATGTCCAATAGAAATCTATGTTTGGCTGAGAACAGACAGGAGCACAAAATCCCTCTTTTGTAATATGTTACATAGACCACTATGTGATAAAACTACACGTTCAACGTGTGAATCGACAGTCTAGCTGTGGTACACTACACAATGAACTACTACTTAGCAGTGAAAAGGAACGGACTATTGATACGTGTAACAACGTGGAAGAATCTCAAATGCATTATGAAAAAGGCAAAACAATAGGGACAGAGAACAGACCAGTGGATGCTAGAGTTGTTGGGTAAAGAGAGGGGTTGACTAGCAAAGGGCCCTTTTTTGGGTGATAGAATGGTTTGCTCTCCTGAGCGTGGTGGTGATTCACAAGACTATAGATTTGTTAGAATTAACAGAATACTACGACTATAAAAGTCTTCCATTAGTTACTTCCTTATTTTAGCCTAATGTCTCAATTTTGTACATTAAGTGCATGCAATTTAATCCTTTCTAGAATTGGGAAAAATTGATTATGCTAAAGAGTAAATGTAGGGGGGAGCGGATGTGGCTCAAGCAGTTGAGTACCCACCTCCCACATGGGAGCTCCCGGCTTTGGTTCCTGGTGCCTCCTAAAGAAAAAAGATTTTCAAATGCTGAATCGACTCTGCCTGTGCTTTATAAATGGAACAACAAAGCCTGGATGACAGCATATCTGCTTACAACATAGTTTACTAAATATTTTAAGCCCACTGGTGAAGCTTACTGCTCAGAAAAAAAGATTCCTGTCAAAATATTACTGCTCATTGATAATGTACTCAAGAGCTCTGAAGGAGATGTACAATGAGATGAATGTTGTTTTCATGCCTGCTAACACAACATCCATTCTGCAGTCCCTGGATCAAGGAGTCATTTTGACTTTTAGGTCTTATTATTTAAGAAATACATTGTAAGGCTATACCTGTGACAGATAGTGATTCCTCTGATTGATCTGGGTAAAGTCAATTGAAAACCTTATTCTAGATGTCATTAAGAACATTAGTGATTCATGGGAGGAGGTCAAAAGATCAACATTAACAGGAGTTTGGAGGAAATCAATCCAACCCTCATGGATGACTTTGAGGGGTTCAAGACTTCAGTTGAGGAAGTAACTGCAGATGGAGTGGAAAGAGCAAGAAAACTAGAATTAGCAGTGGAGCCTGAAGCTATGACTGAATTGCTGCAATCTCAGGATAAAACTTTCCTGGGTGAGGAGTTGCTTCTTACAGATGAGGAAAGAAAGTGGTTTCTTGAGATGGAACCCACTCCTGGTGAAGATACTGTGAACATTGAAAATGGCAAAGGATTTAGAATATTACATGAACTTAGTTGATAAAGCAGTGGCAGGGTTTGAGAAGGATGACTACAATTTGGAAAGGAACTCTACTGTGCGTAAAATGCTATCAAACAGCATCACATGCCACAAAGAAATCTTTTGTGAAAGGAAGAGTCAGTCGATGTGACAAACTTCACTGTTGTCTTACTCTGAGACATTGCCAGCCACCCAACCCTCAGCCACCAACACCCTCATCAGTCAGCAGCCATAAACGTGGTGGCAAGACCCCCCACCAGCACAAAAATGACGACTCCCTGAAGCCTCAGTGATGGTTAGCATTTTTTAGCAATCAGTATTTTTAAATTAAGGTATGTACATTGTGTTTTAGACATAATGCTACTGCACACTTAAGAAACTACAGTATAGTGTAACATAACTTTTACAGGCACTGGGAAACCAAAAATTTCATGTGACTCATTTTATTATGATAGTCGCTTTATTGCGGTGGTATGGAACTGAACCCGTAATATCCCTGAGCTATGCCTGTAAAACAAAAGCTTTTAAAAATACTTAGCGCCATGCAGTGATTGAATGGTTGCTTTCTAACGTAGGGAACTCACCAGGGATGCTACAAGCAAGGTTGATGACATGGTGAGTAAAAAGACTAACAGCAAGAGAAAGGACAAATGGTAAATGAAATATAATGAGCTTGGTGGTCTATGACCCACCTGCAAAAGGATGGGGCAACTGGGAGAGGCACTGAAGAAGAGGAAGGGCAGGGAAAGAGAAAGATGGGGACAAAAGGAAAGACGGTGGAGAAAGGAGGAGCTGAACATCTCCTACTCATTTTGCCTGTGAGGGAGGTCAGATGAATGGTTTTTTTTTTTTTCACTACCCAGCCTCTAATCACCCTTTGGATTTTCGAGAAGCCCCTATCATGTGAGTCTTGGGGGGAGGTAGTAGAGAAGGGACGGGTGTTCTCTCCCCCACACCCAAGCAGTAGTCCATGGGCACATGACTGAGATTTGGCCAACTGAAGACTCCTGCCTGGGACTCCGGATGGTGAGGAAGTGATGTGAAGACACAGGGACAGATAAGGTTAGTCACAGGAGTCTAGTAATAGCAGTGGTGCCGTCTTAAGTAGACTATTCCTGGACATGTTCTTGGCCACTTAACTATTCTCTCTGCCTATGGAGATCTTATTTATGCATCAAGACTTAATTAAAGAATAGCCTCTTCCCCAAACACTCCAACCTAGGAATTTTCATAAAATCATAAAATCTCAAGGCTGAAAGGATCCTCTAGAAAACATATGCCATCTCTGCTATGCCATAAAAATCACATACTCCCTTAAATGGCATTGATTTTTCATATTTTATGTCAATTTTCATTGTATTTATATATTGTCTCATCAAATAATCTCTAATTTGTATTTAAGTGACTCTGTGGAGACCTAGTTGGTGCTTCACATCATTGAGGCTAATTATCACAGATCGAGTTCCTGCCTTCTTAAGTGTGCAATATCATTTCTTAGGGAGCAAAATAAAGCTGCTTTCTCTGTTCCAGGAATCTCTTTGTTGGAATACTTGCAGAAGCTTATTACAAATATTAAAATCTGTCTGGTTCTTAATCCAGTCTGGAACACAAGGTCGAAAGCCATGCCATTCTCAAAATGACAAATCCTGCAGCGTTTTTACCACCCAGAGCAGCAGGAGAAGGATGAAGGGCAGCCCTTGCCTTTGAGCACACAGAAAAACACCCTTTGACTTACACGTACCCACTTGCTCACCCAAACACTCAAGGGTTCGGAGAGTAGCTGGAAAGTGGCCATTAAAAGGGCAGAGTGTGTGAAATGATTCACTAATGGACCATTAGAGAGACTTGAATCAGGAAGTTCAGAAGCCATCTATTTCCATGGGAATTCTGGTCCCCCTCCCCACCTGAAGTAGGCGTCTCATTGGATTAAAATGGAATAAAGGATTTCTTCCACCTGTGGTGATTCTATTTGGGACTACTCAGCACAAAAGAAAAGTCTTTGTAGTTACTATAACATCAGTGATGTTGAGACCACCTTAAAATTATTTTAAGGTTTTGTACTTTTGACCCCCAAAACCCTCTCATATACATTGCTCACTCAATTTTTACAACTTTTATGTAAGAGAGATAGCTCAGAAAGAAGTATCCCCATTTTATGGATGGGAAGTTGGGGTGCTGAAGGATGAAGTGGCCTAATGAAGAGGTGGGGTCCCCTGGGCACTAGGGGGTCTCAGCCAGTCCGTTGGAGGAAGCTTCAGGATGGCTGACATCACTGACACTTTAGTGCCAGCACAGAGGAAAGTCACTCGGCTTAAGTTTGGTTCAGCACCCACATTCTGTGAGCCTTTGATGATTGCCCTTCTAAAGCAACACCCCAGAAATGAGGCCCCTGGGGCTTAGACTAGTGGGTCCAGTCAAGGAGCAGAGACAGAGTATGAGTATGGTCTTCATATATTAACTCAGTAGTTTCCAAACTTTGTTCACTCCTGGACCCCCTGATGGCAGTCAGTCAGTTCCTCCAGGGAGCCTGGAGCTTCAGTTTCTTCATCCATAAAGGAGGGCTGCAGATACCAGATAATGAGTTTACAGTGGCAATGCCCAAACTTGGATGATTATAAGCATAATTTAGGAAGCCTCACCTTTGAAAAAAATGAGACTGCTTTATAAGAAGACATGTATTGGGGAGTGGGTATAGCTCAGTGGTTGAGCACCTGCTTCCCATATACAAAGTCCCAGGTTCAATCCCTGGTACCTCAGAAAAAAAAGAAGTGTGTTCACTACATAGAAGATTTAAGCAAAAAAGAAAAGTATAAATAAGAAGGAAAGAGATCTCCCAATTGCCCATCCTGCAGTGGCAGGAGAGCAGTGACACAAAAATATTGCTAAAACAGATGACCACAATGCAAGGGATTCCTATACTCCTGCGGAATGTTTCACAAATAGACTCTAAACATCATCCAAACCTGGGGCCATCTGTATGTTTTAAAATGTCTCTTGTGGGGGCAGATGTGGCTCAAATGGTTGGGCGTCCATCTGCCATATGGAGGGACCTGGGTTCGATCCCCGGGACCTCCCGGTAAAAAATAAAAAAGCTGCAGAAGCCAGGAGCCGAGGTGGCGCAGGCGGCAGAATAACTGTCTCCTGCATCGGAAGTCTCCAGGATCGGATCCTGGTGAAGACTGGAGGAGGAGGATGAGAAGAGATGGCAGGAAACAGACACAGAGAATTGCTCAGCGAATGGACACAAAACAGCAAATGGGGAAGGGGGTGTTGGTTAAAATGGATAAAAAAAATAAATCTTTAAAAAATAAATAAATAAATAAAATAAAATAAAATGCCTCTTGTGACAAGCCAGTTTCACGGCATGGCTTTTGGGAACCAGTGGCGGAGATGATCAATAAGGACTCTTTCCTGCATAGACTGGTACAAAAGAGCACCCCCCCCCCCGGGAGAATGGGTAGGAGTCCTCCAGTCACAGGGTGTCACTTTGTTCACTCATGGCTGAAATCACCACTCCTGGGGTTACAGAAAATTGGTCCTGAGAGTGGAAATAGCAAAAATCGCCCCATAATGAAGGAGGCTGTGCACCAGCAGAATTTCCACCTCCCCCCATCCACACAAACACCTCCTTAGAGGGGGACCCACAAAAGTGGGGGTGGGGGAGGCAATGGGGTGCGGGTGGTGAGGAGCCTCGGGAAACTTCCAGATCCAGTCCAGGGAAGTAGTTATGGTCTCAGGTAGGCAGGGCCTGGAAATATGGAAGGTGAAGCAGAACCAATTGGGTTTCCATGTCACAGGGAAGAAAACCAGGTGGGGGAGGAGCCCAAAGTCTGGAAGTCTGTGATTTGCTTATCCAGCTCTATGCCTCATATAGAGGGGCACTGAGTCTAGATCCCCAGAACGTCCCTGAAGACTCATTCTATGCAAAGTCCTCATGCCTGACTGCCTCTTCCTGGGAAGATAGGGCTAAGGTGGCAGAAACAGACAAGCAACGATTTAAAGAAAAAATGAAGCAAACAAGAAAAGATGGCAGTCAAATATCTGGTCATTGAAAAGACCCCTCCCCTTCACTACGAATTAATAAACCAGATGTTGGCTTGATCGATGCCAGTCTCCTGGGAGTCTGATTAGCATGCGTCTAGGAGGCCAGACAAAACCGAACTTCTGGACCAGCAATGCCACCCTGTGCAGCCCTGTGTCAGCCACCAGCTGGTCGTGTGACCCAAGTGGCTCAGCCAAGACTAAGAGCACCTTTTAAGGCTGGGCTTTTTTAACCGTTTTGTTCCAGGGACCCCTTTGCCAGTCAGGTGAAAACCACGGACCCCTTACTCAGTCCACACTATACTGTATATTATTTAATAAATATATTACACCCGCACTAACACGTCCCCACAAGTATGTGTTTTTGAATTTCAATTCAAGCTCACGGACCCCTGGTTAAGAACCCCTGCTTTAAGGGATGGCTGGTAAGGACCAGGGGCTCTGGAGTTCAGTCGAGAAAGCTGCTGAGGCTGTGGAGGTACATAGCTGTTTTTTTTTTTCTTCAAACTCTGCCAAAGGACATCTCTCTAATTTGCAAATGTCCATGAAAATCTTACAAAGATATACAACTTGCTTCATCTAATTATACACATAATAAATCATCCTTGGGGAAAGAAGAAAGCTGAGCATCTGGTCACCATACATGCGTAGCGATCAGCCCGCCACGCTGCCCTCTGCACGTGGACCAGGGGCTGGGTCACTAGCTGCAGACAGGCTGTTCACGGCTCCCCGGGGGTTTGCCAGGTGTGCGCTGGCCCCATGAGCTCAGGAACGCCCCTCACAGCCCGCAGCTGTGGCATCTTCCCAGGAAACCAATTCCCACAACTGTGTGCACACGCCACCCTTTACCTTGGCAGTCTCTCCCAGGGCCTGAGCTTCGACCCAATTAACTTCCCAGCCTGGTGATTACACTTGGATCCCAAAGAGGGAGAGTATAACATTTTGAAGGAGGTGAAATTTGTCTTTTGGAATTTTCCCACTTTCCTCCTCCTGGGACATCTCTTCCCACAACCATGTGGGGTGTGGAGGGGGAGGGTGTGGAGAAGTGCTCTTACCTACAACTAAGTTGTATGTAGGCAGTTAAATTCCTACCTACAACGAGGTATTATTACTGGAAGTGAGTCTGGAAAAACACAAGCTTTTTGTCTGGGGAGTTGTAAGCTATTGGGAATTTGTCGGAAATGCAGAATCCCGGCCCCACGCCGGACTGACCATAGAAGAATCTGCATTTATTCAAGATCCCCAAGTGATTCTTAGGCTAAAACACACTATACTGTCCTTGGTTAATATTTTTCTCCTGCTAATGAAGACGTAAATAATTATCAAACAGTACCCTTTAAAATGGGGCATTTTTGGGGAGCGGGTGTAGCTCAGGGGTTGAGCGCCTGCTTTGCATGTACGAGGTCCTGGGTTCAATCCTGGGTACCTCCTTTAAAAAGAAAGATCAGGCATTTTTGTTTATTTTTAACTATCTTTGTTCCCTCTGGCAGTCTGTTGAAGCCTAGCAATCCCTTCTCAAGATAATATTTTTAACTGCACAAACATGGACCACAAAGAAAACTAATTACGTTGAAAAACGATATCCTAAATTTCTTTAAAACAGTACAGCTTACGTGCTTCTTTATTAACACATTAAATAAGATCAAGCCACAGGTTTACTAACTGCCATACTTTCAAAGTAGTGGTAAGATATGCGATATGTGAACATACATGCCCCAACTAACACATATAATTTTTATTGGTGACAAAGACACAAGGACTGCGAATACTATTGTGATTTATTGCCTACATCTGTTATTGAAGGAAATACTAAGTTTGAGCAACAGTTTAGTGAAAATAAACGTTTAATTTTCCTCACTTCCAAATTCACAGCACCCTGAATTTGAATTCTATTGATAGAAACCAGGTTAAGGGGAAGAGAGGCTTAAGGCTTCCATGTAAAAGGAGTGAAGAGAATATCGCTTCCCCCTCAAATGCTCTCTCTCTCTGCTTCTCTGTTTCTATCTGTTCTCCCAGTCTGTTTCCCTGTCTGAGCTTGCTTTGTGCACAAGCTGCTCAAATCGCTCACTTCTCTGATATCTACCACGTTAGCCTTGTTGGCCCCATTCAGCTGGCTTCCACCAGAGTTCCTACCGCAGAGCTGAGCACTCAGATGTGTTGGACAATACTTCTGATCAAACCCTCTAGATATGGATCTAAATATTTCTGAAACAGGCCATATATGCATTCTGAGGACCATTACACAAGGTAACTAAAACACAACTGTTTGGTAGGAAGGTACTTTCATACATACGTGGATTTAAGATAAATTACTGACAGTGAGCTCTGAGGCAGGGGAGGCTGCCTGCTCTTGGATCATAAGCACCTTTTCAGGGTAGTTTGCTTGCCAAGAATAAGCAACACTTCTCACAGCCATGTCAACTGCGGTTCTCAAAATAAGATCCATTTTCAGGAAATGCCAAAATCGATTTGCCTCTGAATTTCAAAACTGAACATCCAAGGCATCTACACTGCTTTGCAGGCTGTTTTCCCTCCCACTAACCAAAGTGCCCTGAAAGCAAAACGGAAACGAGTACAGCAGCCTTGGGGAGTTCGCCTGACACTTGGTTTGAACTCTTACAGAAGAGCCGCTACTACACAATTATGTATTTCTCTAACAAAAACAAATCATGCGAGTGTGTTTGGGTCACATGTTTACAAAGGAGAAGAAAGACCCACAAACTGAAACAGTCATATAAAATTTTTGTTCATAATAGCCAAGTCTCCAAGACCACATGAGCTCCGTGAAATGCTTTCACCTTAGAGACCTACAGCCCTTCTCCTTCCCTAATACACACGCACACTCACGCATGCACAAGGCATTACACTCACACACACTTAGCTTTTATTTACCTAAGTTTGTTCCCCTGAAGAATAAAATCTCTATACCTTGTAGTATGAACACACTACCATTAGTTACCTGCATTATCTTATCTAATTGTCCACCAGATTTGAGGGCTTATAAAACAAGAAACAGTCAAAACACAGATAATAGGTTGGAAGCAAAGGAAAAGCCACAGACTTGAGAGTCAACACGTAGATATCTATCTTGGTAAAACTGATTTTAAAAATCAACACTTGTATCATTAACTGTCATTTGGCCTAGAAAGGTGATTATTTGTCAAGTTGGACTCTCAGCTTCGACACGGTGTAGGTTTTAGGATAACCCAGAAGTTGCTTCTAGATTAAGAAACACTGATACCAGATTCTCTCTCCAGTCTGAAATCCCAATGGCAGCAAATGAAATTAAGCAACCACAAGACCAGAGATGATTGTTGTTTCTCCTACTAAGAGCTTGAAATACTGACTCCACCTACTCACTTTTCAGACTAGGTGTTATATTTTAGTTACCCTAACAAATAAATAAACCCATCTAAAAATGTCTAATTAGTGTCTCAGCCTTAATAAAAACAGCAGGATTTCTACCACCCTCTAGTTTGGTCAAGCCACTGGGGCCCCAATAAAATTCTCATGCACCACGGTGATCCCGGGCACATTTCTTGCTTCAACGCTTTCATTCTCTTTAACATTCTTTGACTCACTTGAGGGATAAACTGAAGCCAAGCAAGTTCTAGCCTGTAAAGTGGATTGGGCAAAGGACTTAGCTTTACAAACCCAAACTGCATCCTTCACTTTCTGCCACCTTCTACCCTGCAGCGTTTAGAGGTAGTTTTCTGTTTCCCCTCCAGATGTTTACTGTCACCTGCCAAAACTGTCTAGCATCTGTTACAATAAAATGCCTGTGATGTTTTCCAAAGCCTCTACCCCACAGGTAGCCGTCTGGGAACTTAAGTCAAAGTGTTGCAAGCTGAAGGTGAAGGTGGAATTTGGCAAGTTAAAGACCAGGCTCCTTGGCAGGCAGACCCTTTCCTTGCTGATCATTCCAGCAAGGAAGAGAAAATAAGAACACTTTTGCCAAAGAGGCAGAAACAGGAGCAAAAGGGTCACTGTCATATCAAAAGCATCACAATGAATCCTGGGACAAATCATGTCATTTGAGTGAAGGTCTAGTATGGTACCTTTGAATTCCCTCCATCCCTGCCCCCCCCCCCCCCGCCCTGGCTTGGGAATTTCCAGTTGTGCTCTGATTTGCTGGGAAATTCTAAATTGTCCCCTGCATGACCACTTTTCTAGGGGAGGAAGAGCTTGTAAGAAAGTATAATTTTTTGTTAAAACAGCAAGCCTTGGGAAAATATAATGTATAAACAGAGGTCTGTCTAGTCTACCAACCTTTAAAGGGAGTAATCTGCAGCCTTGTTCTGCCCCTACAGTCTGAGGGTCTCACTGAAATAAAGGCTTTCCACAGAACTGATTCTCCAGGACCCCTCTGGGTATCCATCAGATTTTTGCCCTACTGTGATCATTTTCCAACTTGGCTTCTGTCTTCCAATTTGGGAAGAAAAATACCATCTAAATTAGAAAGGCACTGAAGATGGCCCAAGCATATCTTGCTGCAAGCCTTTACACTAACCTCCAAACTCTAACTACAAACACAATTTTTGAATGTACCAAAATTATAAAATGGGTTAATCCTTTTTTTTACCAAAGGAGTTGCTCTAGTTCTCTCCAAGTGCTGAGTCCTGCTGCTGCACTTAAAACATAGTTGGATTGATTCTTTAGGAACAGATCATCAAAATAGGGGCAAATCTGGAGTCCCAGGTCAACCATTGTCACGCCTGGTTCATAGCACAGGGGACTAGTACCTGAGCCCAGGTTGTGAGCTCCCCCCTACCCCGTACACACTCGGGCTTAATAAACCAGGGCCACCTGGGACAGGTATGTCTGCAGGGGAGAGCAAAGCCATCAGAAGATCTCAAATTGGACCACATTCAGCCTTCCCTGCTCTTGCTACGCAGAGCAGGGGCCATGTCAATGGAGGAGAAATGTTGCCATCTTGTCCCCCAGCTACTGAAGAAAACACAGAGCTCCTGTCAAGACCCCCAAGGTGACCCCCCTCATTTTTATATGTGCAGACAAATCATGCTTGGAAGCGAGAGTGTTACATTGCCCACAGATGTTGAGAGGGACACATTTTGTATATAAACACAAAGCCACACATTCCTGTGCCAGCCATGGAGTTGTGAAGTTATTTAATTCCCCTTCAAGGATATGACTGCAATTTTCACCAACTCCAAATCATACTTCTGTTTTGGTTGCCTGTCCCCCTCCTCCAGGTTAACGGGCATCTGTATACAAATGCACACAAACAGCTCCCTATTTCATCCCATTCAGCATAAAAAATAAAATAAAATAAATAAAAAAAGCGAGAGGGAGGTCAGATTCCTGCCCTGTCCAGATGTTCCAGCTTTGAACAAAATGCATAGTCCTCTCAACATTCCAAAAATGAGTTGGCTCGTGGTCTCCGTGGAAGGCTACTCATGGCTTCTACTCCACTTTCGTCAATGAACAGACTTTGACTGCTTAGACGTTTCTGTATCTTTGTGAGCCAGCTTGGTTGCATGCTTTGGAAGTGAGAAAGGTCCCTCCTGCTACATTGAGATGCCAGGGAGCTCTAGAGCTCTGACATAGGTACCCCCAGCGCACACAGGGGAAGATGTTACTCACCCTCCAGGCATGGCTTCTGGGAACCCAAAGCTGACCCTTCACCTCAGAACCTACCCCACTGAGTCCAGCAGCCACACAGCACCACACCCTCTTACGCAAGTTTGAGAAATTCCCCCACGTGCTATGATTCTTAAGTGACCCTCGTTTGGGGAGAGTCCAGGCTTTGGTCTGGTTGCTTCCAAATGAGTTTCTTTTTTTTTTTTTTTTTTTAACGGGAGGTCCCGGGGATCGAACCCAAGTCCCTCCATATGGGAGACGGACGCCCAACCAGTTGAGCCACATCCACCCCCTCAAATGAGTTTCAACAGTTATGCAAATCAGTTTTCTTACTGGATCTGAAATTCCAGTGCATACAGGAACAGCAGGTTGCTTAATCTTTAAACTCAGAGCCAATCCCTTTTCTCAATACTGGCAAAAGGCGCCTGCTCACATGAAAAAGTACCTACGCCTCCCAGCTCTGACAACCGGACTTGTCGAGTGTATTGGTGCCATTTTGTTTTCCAGCTCTAACTCCCATGGAGCACCATACTATTTATATCTTCAACCTTCCCCACTTGTTTTCATCTGTCAAACTAGGCCCCTGCCCCATTCTTCTCCAGTGACAGCATCCAATTTCCAAATACAGGAGGGTAGATGGTTGAAATGCCCTGGAGAAAACAACTTTACACTAGCCATTTAATTTTCCTTCTTAAAAGTACACTTTCCTTGTGAGAAGCTTCTGCAGTGGACAATAAGCAGAAGTCAGCTCCATACCCAGGCCCGTAGTTTTGACACAAGTTAAACATGAGCAAGATCACCAGATTTTCCTCTTCCCTTATTAGAAAGGACATTAACAATGAAATACTGTGCCGAATTGAAAAGACTCGCATGTTCGAGTCAGGCTGGTGGGCCTACAGTAAGCTTTCTTACAGAGCAATAAAGAAATATGTTCTAAATGTGAGAAAACTTGACATTCTCTTAACTTTCTTATTTTTTTTTTCTTTTATTACAGGAGACATCTTTTCTTCAAAGTGGCCACACCAAACACTCAGATTGAAGAAGTCTGGCCAGCATTCAGTCCACAAAAGAAGGGGAAAAAGGACGTGGATCATCCTTGTGTAAATTAGTCAAGTTTGGTTCCATCAAGTTCTTTTAGCAGGAAGCACTTGGCCTGTTCATAGCCATCTGCAGCAGCAGGTTCCTACAGGAGAGGGAAGGGTGAAAACCCAACCGTAGGCACATCTGCAATCTGACAGCTCCATCCCACTGTTTGGACCCTGCAGAAAATCTTCAATCTTTGTTCCTGAATCGACCCTTTGGGAGGTAATAGTGGCACTCAGTGCAGACTGAGGAACTGAACTGAACTGCTTCCAAAATAACAGCCTGTTCAAACAGCCGAGGACTTAGCAGCAGCATCAACCCACTGACCATCCTGTTCATGAATTAAAAACCAAGAGGTCTGCAAGCTATTCTCTAAGGCAGGGGTTCTTAACCAGGGGTCTGTAAGCTTGAATTGAAATTCAAAAAAACGTTATTCTTGTGGGGATGTGTTAGTGCGGGTGTGACATATTTATTAAATAATACACAGTATAGTGTGGACTTAGTAAGGCGTCCGTAGTTTTCACCTGACTGGCAGAGGGGTCCGTGGAACAAAAAAGGTTAAGAACCACTGATCTAAAGGGTCAGATAGTAAATATTTTAGGATTGTGGGTAATGGACATCTCTCTATTCTTCTTCCATTTTTACAACCTTTTAAACATATAAAAGCATTCCTATCTCCCGGGCCATGCAAAAACAGGCTGGGACAGGTCAGATTTGGCCCGAGGGCCATAGTTTGCTGACCCCTTTTTCCAGAATGGATCCTGGAAACAGAATCTCCCAGCTCAGGCTAGTTCACTGCAAACAGCACTTGGGTCAGACCAGAGTGAAGGATGGGGGACAAAGGGGTCTCACCTAGCATGTAGAAGGTAGGCAAGAAAGGAGCTGTGGATGGTGGATGGTGGGTGGGTAGGGGTTTCTGAAAGACTACAGGAGGTGCTGTTGCCCCTCCCCACACAAGTCTGTGGAATGCTGAGAAACTGCAGAGAGAGAGAGACAAGTGATAAGGTGTGGGCTTGCCCTGACTAAGCACAGGCATCTCCCTAACACGTGAGGCCACAAAACTCGGGCACCCCAGCCCTGACCAGTACCCAGGGCAGGCCCACATTTGCCTTCGCAGACATGCTCACGCGGCATTCCCACAAGCTCAAGAGCACCAGAACTCAGGATGGAGTATCCCTCCGGAAATAGTTCTAACACACTGACCACATACTCCATTTCCGACCTACCCCATATCAGCTCAATTCCACAGCACCCAGCCCACTTTTTAAGGGAAAAACCGGGCTCAGATTATCTAGGCTCCTGTCAGAAGCAAGGCCTGGAAGCCAGGCTTGAGATGGTCTTTATTCTGTTCTGTTTCTCTTTTATCACAAGCATCAGCTTTGACAGTGGAAAAGATGCTCTGAGAGCTACACTCATGGAAACCACAAATGAGTCTTTAAATTATCCTTGCGTGTGGCTGCAACCCACGGCCCTCCCCATGTATTTTTGACTTCTGAGTGCAAAGATGTCACTGTGACAATTTTCCAGCCCTCCCTCAACCCCCTGACCAAAAAATATCCGGATCTACACTTCATTGAAACAGTACTTTTCAATCCCCTGACTTAGAAGCAGAGCTGGGGCTTAATGGAGAAAACATCAGCACATGCAGGCTTCACTCTGGATCCCAGTCAGGTTCTGGATATTTCACAGCTGTTAAACAGCCACCTTCTCTCTTACCAAAGCCAGCAAAAATTAGCAAGCCCCTCTCTGGCTCTGAAGTATGAAAATCTAACAATAGTCTAGCTTGAAAAACAGTTTCTGGTCGACTATCTTCAAAGTATTTGTCCTAAAACACAGTGTCTGCAGTTCATTTATCATCTGCCAAGTTTAAAATCAGCTTCAACTTAAATGCTGCATGACTTTGTACAGGTTTTTTTTTTTTTTTTTTTAAAGCAACCCCAGAATAAAGCTGCCATATGGCCAAACTGGTAACTGAGAAAAATTCTTCCTTGGGCAGATAGCACAATTCAGCCCAAGTCTGCTTCTTTTGTCAATAGTATCTGCCCACTCTTCATATACTTTTTTTTTTTTTTTTTTTTTTTTAAGTTAACCTTTAGAAGACGTGTAAGTTGTATTCAGGGAGAAAATATAATTCTCTTCATTTCAGGTCTCTCCTCCTACCTGTTTCATGAGCTGATCAGGTGAGTGTTCTCCACTGCATCAGCAGCCCCTTGGATGGGACAGACTCCAAAGTTTGTTGTGCTTCATTTCCCCTCTCCATTCAATTCTTAAAAGCTCTGGGTTATTAACCAGCAATAAAAACGTGAGCCATGCCAGGACCTGCTCTGTCTTCCTGCCAGCTACCCATGCTCAACTGAGCTTAGGAGCAGATTCCCTCTCTCTTTCCCTCCCTCTTTCTCTGTCTCTGTCTCTCTCTCCTCTCCCAGCTTCACCTTCTGAGTGCCAGGGCCCCACCCACAGCACTCAGATCATTTTTCATCTATGAGTGCATCCAGCTACACTGTGTTTGTAAGAGAATTAGCCAACCCTTGTTCTGCCAGCTTATTAGAACCATGCTGCTGAAAACGGCTTTAATTTACTGGGAGTACAGGGGAAAATGATATCCTGGCAGAAGTCATCTAAGGCTTTGCCTTGCAGGTACTACAGATCAACAATTCCATCTGCAAGGATGTACACACATTGGTGATAAAGTCACGATAGTTTGATTATGCAGACAATATCACCACAGCCCACTGACCTGGACTGAAGATTTTAGGCATAAGATAACACTATACAACAAAAAAAAAGTGAAGCTTAGATAATTGGTCGAGAAACTTTCCATCCAGTGACCTAACACTGTGAATGAAATATATCCTCTACTTATTAAATAACCAGCATTGTAAAAAACTATTATTGCATTCAAATGGATACCCCAAAATTGAGAACTTTAAATTTAAAGAACCCCATTGGTAAGTAAAGACTCCAAATCCACAATTTCTTAGTCCATCGCAGACCACCGCTAGCAAAAACAGAGTGCATCAGCCAGCCCTTGAGAGTGCTAGCAACTACAAAGACGATTTGATTTTACTCCTTAAGATTTTATCAGGGCATAAAACTTTAAAAAATAGGTTCCCCAAACCAACACACACAGCGTGGCTTCCACTATGCATAACATTTACCTTATTTTGCAGCAGGAGCAAAAGGGGTATTTCATGGTCCAACAACCAGAGACACAGTTCTGGAAAACCTCTAGGTCTCCTAGAATGTACAGAAATTTACATAAACTATTTAAATGGGAATGACGCCTTGTTATTAAAATACTGACTGAGTCCTTTAGCAACTTATACTTGTCAAGAACAAATGATGAATGAAGAAACGGCCTCTGCTCCTTTGCAGTTATTCTTAGGTCATGCTTCCTCAAACCCCAGAAAGGCTGTTAGGCTTTAGGATTAATGTTTGTCTTTTGTAGTCTCTTCATTTATTTTAGATTTTTATCCAATATGGATTTTTCCTCCCCCTATGAACCCCACATTGTCAGAATCTAGTCTCAACCACCACAGGAAATTCTTCAATTTTCAAAATTGTTTTTTAATTTTCTCTATATTGAAAAAATGACAGTATCAAGACTTAAAGTCTGTTTTTTTTTTTTTATTAGAGGGTTAAAGTATCTCTTAAAGAGAAGATGCCAAACATTTTTCACACATGCTTGTGATGGATTTGAGTCAACCTAACACCCTAAAGCATTCTTGAAAGAAAAAAGAAAAAAAAGGGTGATCTGCCATCTACAGATGAGTCAAAAGTTCCTGGTAAATATGATGTTTCACTGGCAGGGTAGAGTGAGAACTGATGGGAGGATTAAAATCTAGTCTCCAAATCCAAGCAGGGAACATGAGACCAGTCCAAATTTTTATGTGTAGTCCAGAGACTTGGAAGTCTATCACGAGTACAGCCCAAGTTCAAGGGAGAGTGGACTCCTGCTCTGAGCTTCTGCTAATGAAAAGGAAGTCTTTTCTTTCATTATTTTTAAGAAGTGGGAAAAAAGGGGTTAAAATGTTCTTGGCCCGGGACCAAACCAATGTCCTAATAAGAGGTAAAATTTACCTATAGAAGAATCCCTCTAGTATTATTTCATGACATCTGCCAAAATCTGTGGTGAAACCAGTTATTCTACCTCTCTTTGTCCCATTCTCTCAGTAAAGGGTATGTAATATATAACTTACAGTTTTGCTTCAAAGGGAATAGCCATGCAGCAAGTACTAGAACACAGCAAGTGTATGAGCCAAGGGAAAAATCTAACCATCCAAGGTTTCCAGGGAGATGAGTTTCTGTTCAAACAGCCCATGAGAGGAGTCTGCCCTTCTGCCTCTTCGTGCACCTTAGTTCCTCGGTTTCGGAGCCCACCGTGTCCTCACCTTTTAGGAGAGACCCTGAGGATTGCTTGGTTCTACTTTCTCACTGTACAGATGTGGAAACATGTCTATGGATGTGAACAAACTTGTCTGAGGTCACAGGGCACATTAGTGGAAATACTGAGATTACAACATGGATCTTCCTGATTCAAATTCCTCAGTGGTGCCAGGCAGAAAAGATGTGGAGCTTTACAGTCCAGAACTGCAGGCAGGGGCTCAGCAACGGCTCTTCACAAGTCACAAAGCCTCACCTAGGGACTCAACCGAGGCTATCCCATGAGCTAATGCAGAAGGGCAACGAATGAAGGAAATATCAGAAGGCAGGTAGCAAGGGAGGGATTCCCACTGATTGCCCAACAGAGAAGGCAATCAACAATACCACAAAAGCCAGTGGAAGCTGGATAGTGTTTACAATTCCCTTTGGTCAGGTCTATGGACCTCCTGCTTCAAATTACTGAAATCCTAAAGTAAAGAGACCGCCATTTGCCAAATAAAAATTTTAAATGACCTTGAAAACCGCAGGAAGCACTTACATTTCTTTTCCCCCTTTCTGTATCCCCCAGTCAAAAATAACTCAATGACAGTTATGAAAGCAAACAGGTGCTCAATTTGTTTCCATATTCTGTGATGGAAGGTGATAATGCTGATGCTGATGTAGAAACACCCTGTGTAGTTTGTGGAAGCAGAGAGACCTGGCTTGGAAATTTGGAGATACAGCTCCCTCCCAACTTCTGCCATCAGTGCAGGGGGATCAGAAATATACCTGAGAAAGCTCCATGCAGCTGCAGCCTTGCTTTTTCTCCATAAAGCTCTTCTGGAGCTCACATACCCCTTGCCTCCCTGAACTCTGGCAGCATGCACGGAAGCCATCACACTTTTTTGCTCCTTAATTGAATACAGGCATGCTTCTTAGCCATCAAATCTGTCCAATTAAACCACAAGCCTCTGGTGGACAGAGCTGCCCCCAGCTCTCTGACCCCCTCTTCCCAGGGGACCTGGAGGAGCTCCAGCATCTCTTTTTCTCCTCCTCCTCATGGGGCTCTCCCCTCTGCTTCCACAGCCATAACTAGAACCGCCAACTCCTCAGTCCCCATCTCCTATTGGACTTTCAGGACCCAGATACCCGCCTGCCTCTCACTCAGCTCTGGCTGGATGTCCTGCAGGCACCTCAAACTCGGCATGCCCTAAACTAAAACCCATTATCCTCTCCCTCAAACCGGTTCCTCCTCCCATAGTTCTCTTTCATTTAATGTCAATCCCCAGTCACCCACCACAAATGAGTCAGCCTTGACTCCTCTCTCCTTCACACTTGTTGGTTGGTCCTGTTAATTCTACTTAAATCTCTCTCACTTGTCCCTCCCCTGTACTCTGCCACATTTTAGGGTCCTAACTCCAAACTGCTCTCTCTTCCTCCATTATCTATCCCTCCAATGTGTCCTGTACACAGAGGTATCCAAGGGCAAATACACAAGAGCTGTTGAAAACACTCTAATAATTTCTAACTGCCCAAAGGATAAAGCTTAAACGTATTAGTACTGTATATAAGACCATTCCTATCTAGCCCCAAGACCCGAATCATGAAACCTACACGTGGGTACACTGGCTGATATTTTTTTTCACATATCTATGCTTCCATATGTGCAGGTGGTTTTCAACCAGGGAAGATTTTGTTCCTTAGGGACATTTAGCAATGCCTGTAAACATTTTTCGTTGTTACAACTGGTGGGATATATGCTACTAGCATCTAGTGGTTAGAAGTTAGGGATGGTTCTAAAACATCTGGCAAGCACCAGGCAGCCCCCACAGCAGAGAGCTGTCTGGCCTAAAATGTCAGCAGTGCCAAGGCTGAGAATCCCCAACATATCCTCTTCTCTTAGTCTGAAATGTCCTTTCATCCTTGTGTACCCAGGATACTTTCCTCTACTCCTGCCTAGGCAGTCAGCTGGTCAATTTAAGTAATAGTTAAGAGTCCAACTTTGAAAGTGAGAAAGATTTATCATTGAATCCTGGTCCCATCATGAGCTATACCTTATCTTTCTGTGCTTCAGTTTTTTGTTGTGGTGGTGGTGGTGGTTTTATTTTTTTAAATGTTCTTTCAACCTCAAAAAATAAAAAAACAAAAGGCAGCTTAACAAATTATGGAGGCAGTAGTTAAAAAAATTCCATCCAGGCACATTTATTTTATTTAATCCTAAGAACAAACTCAATTGTTTTTCCAGTATTCCAAAGATGAATAAATGAACACAGATGGACTAAATGACATGATCAAGGTCCCCTTGTTAATGAAGAGAATGAAAAAGAAAAATGCTTGATCATATTCACATCTCATACAATTAAATCCTATATTCTTTTTTTTTTTTCACCATTAGCATTGATATAGAACCTTCTTTGCCTTTGTTACAAAATATTACAGTATTATGGTTAGCTATAGTCCATATTTTACATCAGTTGTATTTTTTCCCAGGTATCACTATATTTTAACACCTCATAATAGAGAAACATTCTTGTATTTGTATTATTAACCACAATTCTCACCTACCACCAAAATCACTATGTTATACAGTTCCTAGATTATCTTCTAGCTGTTTTTCCATTAACATTAACTTCCCTAAGCTACCCCTTCCAGCCACAATCACATTTATAAATCAGCAGTGTTAGGTACACTCATTATAATGTGTTACCATCAACTCTTCAGTGCTTCAGTTTTGCCATCTGAAAAATGGAACCAATACTGTCCCTACCGCAAAGCATGAGAATTAAGTAAGATAACGTCTGCAGCAAGACATCCTCCTACAGTACCTGGTTTGCACTAAACACTCCGTTAATGCTTGTTGTTATTATTCCGGCATTCTTTCATAGCACACATTACACAGACTCAGAACATTAGATTGCATTGCATTTATTATTACCACAACTGTTTTCCACTGTAAGGACTGCAGATATAAATTTTGACAGGGTGCACATAATCAAATGAATGAGAGAAGCAAGTTAAGTGAAAGCAATTAAGGGTATTGGGGGCTGAAGCTGTTGTGTCCTATCCGAGAGCCTTCAGATTCCAAATTCCAAAACAAAATAAAAAACAAAAACAAAACAAAAAACTGAGCCGAATCATCCAGCAGGTGGAAAGGTTTGCAGTTTCTGTAAGGCTCCAGAGCATGGGTGGGGGATTGTTTTCCTCACTGGCGTTTGTTTCACTGGAAGTGCTGGATCAATATTTATTGAAGTTTTCTCTAATATCTCCTTCAGAGCCCACGCCTACATTCCAGTAAGCAAACGGTAAAATAGGACAAAACTCTCTTCAACTTAGGCCCACAATGAAGTTTCACCGTCCTTTTCTATTTTCTTTTCAAGGGTCCTTTCTTTGTAATCTTTCACTGACCTTAATCTAGTATGTTCTACAAAATACCAGTTTGGGAAGATGTTCTATAGAAGAAGGGCTATATGGTCAAGTAAATTTGAGAAATGTTGCATAAACGCTCTCCTTTTAACTAGTGTGTACAAATGTTATTTTATCAAACAGCTCCTACCCCTGTCTTTTTATTATGTAACCTACTAATATTCATGGAACAAGTGCTTCTAGGACTTGGGGAAATACTCTCAAACATCCCCCACTGGCCATATGATTAGTCCTTACTTCGGTATAAGACACTCTTTGGGCTTAAACTTGTATTTGTGTTCAGAAAGGTCCCACCTCTCCCTAACTCGGGCAAGGATCCCTTCTCTCCTTCTCACACAGACTCATCCTCGTAGATTCTCTCCACATCTAAATGAACGTGGACACATCGAAACTGTCCTATTTTCTTCAGGAAAGAACCACTTGGGAAAAGATGAAAGGAGGCAGTGATAAGGGATGTAACTGAACAGGAAGTGTACATGGGTGTGCTCCAAAGACCTGGGTCCTGAGCAAGGACACCTATCTCTTGGGGCCACTGGTCACCTCAAACTAACTTTTCAGAATTAAGTCCGTCCTTTCAAAAAGATATTTCTTCTGTATACACATGAAGTAAAAAACTGTATTAGTCAGCCAGAAAGTGTGCTGATGAAAAGTACCAGAAATCTGTTGGCTTTTATAAAGGGTATTTGGGGTAGAAGCTTACCATTACAAGGCCCTAAAGAGTCCAACTCAAGGTTACTTTTCTCACCAAAGTCTGTTGCCATGTCAACACAAGCAAGATGGTAGGTGATGTCTGCGCAGGTTCAACCTTCTTCTCCCCTTTAAAGGCTCCATGTGCCCAGCTTCTTCTGATTTCAGCTGTAGGCTGGCATAGGACTCAGCTGCTCTGTACTCTTCAGCTGCAAATTATCAGGCAAATGGCTCATCTCTCTCCCGGCCTCCAGCATCAAAACTAAGTTCTCTCCTCTGACATGTCTTTTTCTGTGTCCTCCTGTGTATCTACTTCTGTGTGTCTCCTAGACTGAGTATCAGTTTATACAGCCCACAAAGGGGGTGGGGACTCAAACTGAGTCACCCTAATGATGTGGTGGAATCAAAGCCCTAATCTGAACATAATTTTAATCAAAGGCATCCCAGCTGAAACTTGTACAATCAAAAGGTATCACATGCAGAGGAAAAGACCAGTTTACAAAATAATCAAATTATCTCTTTTGGAAATCATAAATAATATCAAACTGCTACAAGAACCAATCACTTTTTGCCAAGGGAAGTCTAACTTCAGGGGAACAGAAAGTCTTTATGATTTACACTCCCAAAGGCACACCTGGCATATTCCAGAGACAACTGGACCAGGCCATGCCCTCACTTCAGAGCATTTGCCTCTCCTTGGACCTAAATTGAGGACAAATGGCTTAGACCCAGCAGCAAATCTTCTCAGTCACGAGGTAAGTGCTGAGGCCCCATTTTTCAGCCCAACTTGGCAGTCCAATCAATCCTTGGAATTGTGAGGTAGTTCCTCTCCTCCTAGAAATGGATATATTTTTGGTTTTGAAAACTAAATCCAGCCCCACAATGACCTGAACTCACTTGCAGGAATCCTGGCACAGACCTGAAGATTTTGATGGTCAAGACTCTGAGAGCCAGTGGTAACTCATACTCAGCTGGGCAGGGGGAAAAAGCATAGAGGACCATCATTATTTGTGGGTTCCATATCTGCAAATCTGCCTGCCTGCAAAAATGTATTTGTAACCCCTACATCAATATAATACTTTCACAGTCATTTGGAGACACGTGCAGAGTGGAGAAAAATTTAAGTCACCTGCCATGCATCTTTCCAGCTGAGGTCAAGCAAAGCAATGCTCTGCCTTCTTGTTTCAACTCTTATATTATAAACGAGTGTCCTTTTCACAGTATGGGTAATGCCGTGTGTGTGTGTTTTGTTTTGTTTTTTGCATTTTACACTTTTTGTTGGCCGTTTTGCTGTTTAAAATGCCCCTAAGCATAATGCTGAAGTGCTGCCTAGTGTTCCTAATGCCAAGAAGGCTCTGATGTGCCTTACGGAGAAAATACATGTGTTAGATAGGCCTTGTTCAGGGATGAGTTATAGTACTGTTGGCCATGAGTTCAATGCTAACGAATTAACAGTATGTATTAAATAAGGCGTCTTTAAACAGAAACACACATAAAACAAGGGTCGGTTGACAACAATGTGAACAGAGGCTCACAAGAACCTAACCCCATATTTCCCCTAGGAACAATGGTTCAATGTTCACTAATTCACTGTTGGCGACAACTTTATAGAATATAAATACCACGAATAACGAGCATCAACTAATTTCCTTTGCTATTGTCACCAGCCATCTTCAGCTTCAGCTCTCTCAAGGCCCTAGGCTCTCTAAGAACTCAGTTTTTGTGTGCAGCCCTGTTTTTGTGTGCAGCCCCACAAATATTTCCCCTATTGTGCAGCCCCACAAATATTTCCCCTATTTCCCCTAAGCTTCAGTATATGATCCAGTTAGTGTCCATAAGACTGGCTACCATTCAAGACTAGAATCAGACAAATAATTAATAAGGCAGAGAAAACACTACACACATGAAAAGATTCCCATCACTACAAGCCAACATAGGCTTAATGTGAAGAGATGGATAAAAGTGGTATAAGGACTATAGGATTTCCACAGGGACGAATTCCACAGGCTGAGAATATCAGAAGCGACGTTTCCGAAGAAGTGGGTCTTAAGTGAAGGCTTAAAGGCTGTTTTTTTGGGTTTGACATTTCCCACAATTCCAAGTGTCTCCTCCTCATAGATAAAAGGAAAGTAGGTTACTCTTCCCAATTGCTGCACCTGGAGACAATTGAGTTCTAACCCAACCCGCCTGACCTGGCACTGCTGGAGCTAAAAGAACACACCAAATGACAGGCTTGCTACACAGTCATTGTGGAAAGGCCTGCTGCCAGCCAGATTTGGGATCAGAGGGCTGCCCCCGCTATTCAGAGCGTATGAACTGGACAACCATAACAAAAACCGCCATACAATTTCACTAAGTCTCCCCACGTGGAGACAAAAATAAAATCGAAACGCCAACCCTTTCGATTTTATTTTTACTACTTTGGTGTTGTCAACCAGTGCAAGTGTTGCCATTCATTGGTTTCCAGATATGGATATTTAATCACACAATAATGACCCTTCTGAGTGGTGTGTATGTAGTTTGTTTGACTTGGCTGCCTTTTAGAAGGGCTGGTAAAACTGCTGTGAGCTGAAAATGTTTTTTTTTGAAGGTATTACTATAACAAGTGACCCTCTTCCCTCCTTATCTCCTTCTGCTCTCCTGTGAGTGTAACAGTGGCAACACTGAGTTTCCTATGGTGTGATCAGTCTTAAAGATCTACCACCCTGAGCCAAGAGTTTCCAGATCTCAAAATGATTCCTCTTAAGATAAAAAAAATGCAGCCCTCTAAACTTACCATGTCTATATTATGATTAGAAACATAATGTCTTTCCAAGTGAGTAAGGGTGGTGTGAAGCCCTGAGAGGAAGAAATCTATCAAAAACCACATTTCGCTCAATGACATGGTTGGGCTCAGAGCTGCACTTTCAAGGTATTTCTCATCTTTACCGCGAAGACTCTTTCTTCTCTTGGAATCACGTACTGCTCTGTGGCGGTAGGAGCTTGACTTACACAAACCGCAGCTTTCAGAAGTGTTGGCGAGGAAGTTGGGTCCTAAGTAGAAATTTCTTTCTATGAGTCTCTAAACAATCACTTGTTTGTTTCCCACTTTTTCCCACAAGAAGAATTTTTCTAAATAATTGGAGGTTTCCCATGGGAATCAGGCAATGGTGACTTCCAGGTCTTAAACGTTATCTAAAACAGTTTAAAAACAAAAGACACAGAAATGTGCTTGGCTGGACTAAACAATGTGAACTCTGGCAATAAGAACACAGCAGCCAAAGCATGAAGCTTCTAGGACCTTGGAGGAGGGTGGGCACTGGGTAAAGCCTCTTTGGTTAGAACTCACTTAACTAAGAACGAGAGGTCCTCCTAGCACTGACTGGTTAAAGTTTAAATTTTCCCTCCTATGGCCTTCATTATCTAAATAGCAAGAACAATATCAGATTCCTTAAGAAAATAAACTGGGTTCAAGAGCTGCGAAAATTACTTTAGCTACAAGCATTTGTGCACCAATTTTGGAGTGTAAGCAGAGCTAGATGCTTTACACGCCACTGCAGGCTTGTAGCAGAGACTACTGAGTCAGAGAGTTTAAGTAACTTTCCTCAATCACAGAGAGGGGGAGAGTTGGGATTCAAATTCCCACCCAAATCAGGTCTGCCTGATTCCAAATCCTGAATTCTTTACTCTCAGGCACCCGGCTCTTAAAGGGTCAAATTGTCAGAGAGGGTCTAAGTGAGTCCTCAAGGAGACCTCATGGAGAGCATATTTTGTGAGGAGAGTGTGAGCTTCTGTTAGACAATGGGGTTGGTTCAAATCAGGATTCTTCTCACTGGCTATGTGATTAATAAGGTAACATCTCGAAGCCTTGGTTTCCTCATCTGAAAAAAAGAGCAATGCATTTGCAACGTTTTTGCTAAAAGAGAGAGAGAATAATGTGTTTAGCTCATTTCAGTGCTGGCCAGAGTAGGCATTCAAAAAACCGGGGCAGGGAAGCGGCTGTGGCTCAATCAGTAGGGCTCCCGTTTACCATATGGGAGGCCCCGGGGTTCAGTTCCCGGGGCCTCCTGGTGAAGGCAAGCCCGCCCGCACGGTGTGGTTAGCTGACCCAGTGAGCACAAGCAGCAAGGGGGGGATAAATGAATAAATAAATAAAATCTTTAAAAAAAAAAAAAAAAAAAAAAAAAAAAACCGGGGCATAAAACCTACTCACTCCACCTTGATCTCTTTATATTTACATTTCCTCTCTGCTGTTTTGCCTTATTTAGATCACTAGCCAAATTATACGTGCTCTTTCTTGGATTAATTGAAAAAAACAAGAGTGTTCCATGAAGAGCAACTTAAGAGACTCAGAAGGCAGCACAGTGCGATTCCCCTAGAGCTGCCAGCTCCAGTCCCGCCACTGCCTACTTGACAAGAGGAGGAAAGGGCAAATGACATGCACGCCCCAGGATTTTCCCTGAAACCACACAAAACACCCACGGAGTTCCACCGAGAAACATCCTGGTCTGCCAATGGCTACTTTTCTCATCTTGCTGCGTAAATGCCTATGTCATGGGCAACGTCAGGAGCAGGCAGGCCAGGTGGCAATGTCCCCCCTGTGCCCTCCGTTCCCACTCCCTTCTACTCGGGGGAAACTGTGTTTTCCTGCCCAGGAGAACTGAGAGCTTTATCTATTTTACTTTCCAAATTATTTCAGGTTAGAGGTTAGAGACAGATTAGACCTGAGCCAGGACTTATTTTCTGAAGTATAAGGAGTTGTAATGTCTCAGACTATTCTAAAGACCTGAGGAGAAGCCTGAACTAGCGTTCTTAGCTTTGTCTAAGGCCATTTAAGAAGAAAGCTCATCTGAGAGACTTAGGAGTTCCAGGAGAAGCCACCAACCATGGGTGTCTTTCTTTGTCCTTTCCATCTGATGATTATAATACACCTGGGGAGAGAGTGCTGAAGTATCTAGAATGATGGTCAGCATTAATATCCCCATGGTTCTTCCTCCAACTTACATTCTCAATCCTACAAGCTCTATGTGTTCACCCTGGTGTGTTCCACGTTGTGTGTTGGGGTTGGCATTTCCAACTGAATGTGCCAATGACCTTTCTCCCAGCGCAACACCTCTTCTTTCTCCAAGGCACTCCTTTCAGCCTCACAGGCACCCTCACTCCACTCTTGGGGAATCCTTGCTATACGTCCTCCAGTGGAGAGGGCCCCTCTTTCTCATTTCCTTCTTACCTCTTCCCAGCCACAGGTTTACACTATTACCTATGTGGCAGGGGTCAAATGCCATAAACATACCAATCCTGTGGTTCCCAGGGTTTCTCTAAATTGAATGCAAAACCCTGGCCGTGGGTACCAATCCCTTCAACTGGCTGACTCCATCTTCCTCGCCGGCTCCTCCCGCTTTCCTCCATCTTTCAGCTTTCCTCCATATTTCATAGCAGGCTGCTGTGTGCCCGCCCTCACTCAGGAGGCAAGTGCCCTTCTTCATCAACCCCCTTCCTCCCATGCCAGCCACAAGCTTCCCGTAGTTTAAAACAGCACTATTGGGTTTGTTACACACCGTGTGTTGCTATGGGGACATTTAGCACAAGGACCCTCAGTAAATACTGCTCGGTATCAAAAAGAGGCTCACACATCTATTTCACACTCAAGAAAACTCTCCCCATCAACCCACGAGCCACCTCCCTTCCCCAGGGACGTAGGCACTAAGATTCATCTCTGGCTGAATGAAATGCTCTCTGCCAGGGACAAGTAGGCCACTGGTTTCTGCACTAGCACTTTGCAGATTACAAGGACTCCTGAGAGGCAGAATCCGTGAATGCCCAGGGATCCTTGAAGAAAACAACTGAATGCATGCAGGTCACAGACTTGCAAAAGTAACACTCAAAACAGGGCAAGCCCAGACTAAAAATAGGTGCACCTGACTGAGGACATCAGAAGGTATCAGATGGCTCAAGAGCACCACACCTAGCTACGTGGTCTTGCTCACTGGCCTGGGGCAGTTGGCACCCCAAAGAGGAGGCAACACAAAAATGCCACATGTGTACTAGGTCACCTCTTGCTCAAGGGCCATTGGGGTTCCAGTGGGAGCAGAAGTAGGGACTCTGCACCTGAGTGAGGGCACACAAAGGCACTCCCTGCAGGAATGCAACCTGAGTGGAGCAGCCAAGCCCTGGGTACAGCCCACGCCTCCAAATGACACCAGGGAGACCCGCCTGCTCTGCCCAAGGGTAAACCAGCTGCTACCCACACCCTGCTCGAAAATGGGCCAATTTACAAAGGCTTTACTATGTTGTAAACACAGTGTTCCGCAACTAGGAAATGCCCAGGAAAACACTCTAAATAAAATGGAAATATAGATTCCAGCATAAATTTAAAACACACACAAACTCAAGCACACAGAGTTGTTTGCCATCCAAGGATTCAGTCTTTAAACTTCAGGAGCATTTGCCACCAATAGGAGCACATGTGGGGCCCCAAATCCCCACATTCTCTCTATCCATTGATACCCGCCTCTACCAGCACACGGCTCAGATGCCTGCAGCTCCTGCCAAACTGACTTTCAATAAATTCTTAAAAACAAAAGGCTCTGAATAAAGCGTTTCTGAACAAAGCACTGGTCTGAAGGTGTATTATTAAAAAGGAAATTTTCTCTGCTGACAGAATGGAAACAGGATTGTGCTGAGAGAGAGAGAGGCCAAGTGCTCATTAACCTGCCTGCATTTTACTGTTCCTGTAATCTGTTTTTCAAAAACATGTCTGAGAGAAATAATATTTGTGTCTACATAGGATAAGTGTTGAAACAACAAAAAAAAAGATCAACAACAACAAAATTAACGAGCACACACACACCCAGATCAGAACTCCTGTTCTCTCACACCCATTCTCTCACATCCTCAGTCCCACCATCTTTGAAACCCTCTGGCCTGAACACAGGGCAAATGGTATGCCCACAGGGCTTCAGGTTTTCAGTCAAACCCAGAAATGCCCTTCCGGGAGAGAGCAAAGCTTTCTTGGAGAGCAAGCCTGCCTCTGGGCAGCAGTGACTTGATAGCCTCAGCAGAGGTGGGAGGTGGTTCTCTTGGCTGAGAGCCCAAAGGACAAGTAGCAAGGAACAAAGAAGACCCCTGACCTCAGGGATGATGGGGGTGGTTGGGTGGGGGCATGCATCAAAAGCCTGGAGGCAGGGAAGTGGCTGTGGCTCAATCAGTAGGGCTCTCGTTTACCATATGGGAGGCCCAGGGTTCGGTTCCCAGGGCCTCCTGGTGAAGGCAGGCCCGCCCGCAGGGCATGGTTAGCTGACCCAGCGAGCACAAGCAGCAAGGGGGGGATAAATGAATAAATAAATAAAATCTTTAAAAAAAAAAAAAAAAAAAAAAAAAAAGCCTGGAGGCATGGACTTGAATCTGTTCCCCTAGGAGGGGCCAAGGGTAGATGGTGGACGGTGATCATTTCTTTGCCTGGACTTGAAAGTGGAAAATAACATCTGGCGATTTTAAGAGAGAGCTGTTTTCCCCAACTGGAGTACTGACTTGAGGAGGGCAGGACAGCGCCGCACTCCGATGCTCGTTCTATGAGCACAGGAGACCACAACATCCCTTTATCCAGAAAGGAAATGTATTCCATAAAGACCCCTTCGAGTCTTCTGAAAGAGCGAGAAATTCATCTCCAAAGCCTTGCCTCTCCTTGAGGTTTTCACGCTTCAAGTTTGTCTCCATGCCCTGCATTTTGCTGAACTCACTCTGTAGAGTCTAATTCCCACCAGGTTTACTGTAAATATTTTATGCTGCCCCAACTTCCCTGACAAGCACATGTCAGAATCCTTGGGGCTGCTCAACTGAATTCAGGTTTGCTTCACCAGCTTTCTGTGTCAATTCTGTGCTAAGAGGCACTGTCCTTCACATAGCCTCAATTCAGCTGAACTCCAGCTAGAACAAAACAATCTGTTAGTGCTGCCTCAGTTTCTTCATATAAGAAAATAGGGTCAGCAAGAGCACCAGATTTAACTGGATTACTGGGTCCAGAGCTAATCAAAATGCTAATCTTAATATATCTCAATAAAACAGCTTAATAAATAAAAAAAGTAATTGTGCATGAAAAGCCAGAAATAGCTGCTATGTACAGCAGGGAAAGCAGAGAGAGACAGAGAAGTAAAGAATTTTCTTATTTTTATTCTGTTTATTATTATTGAAATAATGCAAATGCTCTAGTGATGACTGAGGTGATGAATGCTCAATTATGTGATTTTACCAAATACCATTGATCGTACACTTTGGATGAATTGTATGCTTTATTAATATGTATCATTAAAATTGATTTGTTAAAAAAAAAAAAAAGGCAGGTGTGACATATATATATATATATTTTTTTTACCGGGAGGTACCAGGGATCGAACCCAGGTCCCTCCATATGGGAGACGGACGCCCAACCATTTGAGCCACATCCGTCCCCCTCCTATATTTTTAATGTAACATTTATGTAATCTAAAGCTTCTTTAAAAATAAAATAATTTTTTAAAAGGCAGATGAAAAGCAATCTTAACATAGAAACCAGGTTAAGATTGTGTGAAAAAGGATTTCTGAAACTGAGATAACACTGCAAAGCCACAAAATCCAAGGTATCAATAATATTGTATAATTTATAAACCTTAGTTATTTGTTGTGGAACAAACAAACAAACAAGTATTAACTGGTTCAGGCTGTTATAAAATAAATAGCTTCAAAGTTGTTCATTTAATATTAAAATCGTAGCAATTTTTTAAAAAATCTGGTAATACTTATCACCTCCGTCCATCACAGGCTAATGATGGGAGCAGATAATTGTAAAGTTCTTCCAACTTGAATAAAAGCCACTATAAAGAAAAATACTAATCTTTGCCAACATTACAGTTTCTTCTCTTTCTCACTTTTACATTTGTCCCCCAAAAGTTTCAGAGCTGTCCCCTGAGACATGCACCATCAGCTCATAAAATTTCCCTTTCAAAATGAGATCCTTGTGTTGGAACAGAATCTCAGTATGAATCACTGGGAATACCAATGCGATAAATTTTTATTGCTAGCAATTTTAATTTAAAAAAAAAAACCTCCAGGTTTTTAATGTTTTGGAGCCTCAGGAGCATATGTCACTTGAACCAAGTCTTTTCCTAGCTGTTCGATTCTGAGGTCATGTGGCCTTGGAGAAGCTCAACCAACAACACTGTGGCTGGGTTGGGTTGGTAGCAACCAGGGAGTTACAGGCGTTGACATTTGTGTCAGCAAGATTTAGACTGTGACATCTGGTTCCAGATTTCTGGAGTAGAAAGATTGGGCATGGGGAGAGGAGAAGGAGAACGACTCACTTAAAATGCATATGATTCCTATGTTTGCAGCTTGCTGCTAAATGAACTCTGAAGGAAAATTAATACATATATTGCAAGCCCCTGGCAAAGTCAAGGCTTGAAGATGACCAGAAAAATGCAAACTAACATCCTTCAAGAGACTTTATCTCTAATATTGTATAAGCTCCAAACCCTAGTCCCAATGAAAAGGGTGTTAAGAAACAGATTCCTCCCGCCATATTGAGTGCCTTAAAACTTTGATCTGCTTATTCACCTGATGGTGAATAGTATACAAGACTATGCAGGTAGTTACCAACTAAGAAAGACAGAAACTCACATTAGCAGCACTTTGGTTTTCCAAAAGGGCAAAGAGCTAACACTAAAAAATTATGTGCCAGACAACAAGTCCAGAGTACGGACATTTAATTCTTAAAATAACTCTTAGGGCCTCAGAGCATATTTCCCCAATTTTACAGACTAGGTAACTAGTCTGAGATATAAATTAAATTTGCCTGCAGTTTCCCAGTTGATAAGCAGGCTGATGATTCTTGGGTTCATGTTCCTTTCACTTCCAAGCAACACACATGCCTCAAGTATCGATTTTTGTTTTTTTAAAAATATTTATTTATTTATTTCTTCCCCTCCCCCCCTTGTTTTGTGCTTGCTGTCTGCTTGTCTTCTCTTCGGGCAGCACTGGGAACCAATCCTGGGACCTTCCAGAGTAGAGAGAGGTAGTCAATCTCTTGCACCACCTCAGCTCCCTGGTCTGCCATATCTCCTATTGTCTCTTCTATGTCTCTTTTTGTTGCATCATCTTGCTGCGCCAGTGCTGCATGCGGGCCAGCACTCTTGCGTGGGCCAGCTCTCCGCTTGGTCCAGCTTGCTTTTCACCATGAGGTCCAGGGAATTGAACCCTGGACCTCCTGTATGGTAGATAGGAGCCCAATCACTTGAGTCACATCTGCTTCCCTCAAGTCTCTTATTTTCAGAACATGAGTCTGCACAAGATGCGTTCCTCAGAAGCAACTGAAAGCCTGAAGCCTAAAAGGAGTACACAGTGTATTTCTTACAAAGAAGAAAGAGGCTAAACTTTTTCTCACTTGTTACTTTTGTTATCGCTGTGCTCAGAATGTGAGACTCAGGAAATTAAGGCAAGAATTTAAGAGAGAAACTTAGGAATGGAAGATTATGTTCACCAGAGCACCCTGCCGTGTGAACTCCAACTAGTACTCAGGACTTCAGAGTTAAGCCTTTTTCCATGAAAACAAAACGTAACTTCAGAAAATACATCATGGGAATAGGATGTGGCTCAAGCGACTGAGCTTCCACCTACCACATGGGAGTTCCCAGGATCGGTTCCCAGTGCCTCCAGGAGAAGACAGCAAGCTGGCGCGATGGGCTGGCACGGCGAGCTGATGCAACAAGATGACACAACAAGAAGACACAAAGAAGAAACACAATGGGAGAGACAACAAAGCAGGGAATGGAGGTGGATCTAGTGATTGAGTGCTACTCTCCCACATGGGAGGTCCCAGGTTTGGTTCACCAGTGCCTCCTAAAGGGAAGACAAGCAGACATAGAGAGCACACAGCAAATGGGCACAGAGAGCAGACAGCAAGGCAAACAACGAGGGGGGGTGGGAATAAATAAATAAAATAAATCTTAAAAAAAAAAAAAAAAAAAAAAAAAGAAAATACATCATGCTAGACAGATGCCTCCATAGAGCAAGTTTTCTTTGAATAGTTGAGTAGCTCTTCCACGTAGTACGCTCAGGTTAACCCCACTGCTGCCTGCTCCCGCTGCAGTAGGGGGAACCATTCCTGGCTCGTGATTTATGGGGTTTGGATACATTCAGATGAGCACAAAAGTGTCACTCAGCAGTTCAGTCTGTATCCATCTGCTCTTTGAGTGGTAGAGCAAGGATTGGGGCTAGGATGGGGGTGAGTTAAGCGTGGCAGACCCTGTAAATTGGTTTACTCAACTCCTATTTAGCTGAAAATTGAAACCACCACATTTCCCATATTCCCTTGCAGCCAGGATACACGCCTGTGAGCTGGTTTTCACCAATCAGACACATCCCAGCGAGAGACGCGATGGAGGCAGACGAGAGCAACGGGAGGTGAGGGCCACCTCTTCTAAGCAGCTGTGCCACAGTTCTGGCATTCTCTCCGTAGCATCCTGGGCTTAAACAGCCAGCTGAACAGCACTGTGTTCGGCTAGAACAGCCATGCATGGCCAGGCTCTTTGCCTGGCTCCATAACATCTGGGCCTGGTTCTTGGTCCCTCCCAGAAATTCTGAGATCACTAAACACCTTTCAATACATCCCTTTCTGCATCGACTAGCTGTGGGGATTTCTGTTGTTTGCAGCCAAAAGCTCTGATGGGTTTCAGCAAAGGAGAAAGCAGACAAATGAGAAGAAGCTAGGGGGACGGTGGAGGTCAGGTGGTCAGGTGGCATTGGATAATGCAGCACTCCCACGCTACAAGCCAGGGGCATCGAAAGCTGGCGCTCCTTGCCCAGCAAGGCTTCGTGGAGTCATCCACAGGGCACAAGCTTTAAAAATTCTGAATGCACATGGGTTCAAATCTCAAATCCACTGCCTAATCTCTGCTGTATTGGGCAATTTCTCATACTCTGAGCTTGAGTTTACTCATCTATAAAATGAGGACAATGCTACTTACCTTATAGGAGTGTGGTGAGAGTAGAAGTAGATACTATATGTAAACAAGCCCAATATAATGGCTTGGACCAGTAGTTGTTCCAGAAATCATACCACTAGCCCTTTCAAATCTTCTCCAATTGATTTGACTTAAATACTACATAGGCAAACATACCATATATGTCAAAGAATAAAGTGATATATTTTTCTCCTTAAAATTATGCTCACAAAGAGGAAGTTATCTTACATTTGAGTCTGTACAAATTACATTATAACGCTCTTGTTCAATTAGTTTTGACAACAAAGTACTGTTTGGAGAAGACAATTATCTCAGACTCAATTAATGCCAGTTTTATTATTATTATTTTTTTTAATGCCAGTTTTAGATGCTTACAGAGGTCATTGGCAGTATTGAATTAAAATGAAAGGGGGAAATAAGTTTAATGCTGAATTTAGCCAATTTTCTCAGGGAAAACAACCTCACAATTTTAAGCACTTAATGTCCTTGGAGCAGAGTACATGGTTGTTAAAAGCATGAACTCTGCAGCTCTATAGTTAGGTTTGAATCCTGGCTCTACCTTTCACCAGCTGTTTGATTTTGAGCAACTTACTTGACCTCTCTGGACCATAGTTTCTTTAGTAAAATAGGGGTAATAACATCTAACTCACAGACAATATGTATTTGAAGAGTAAATGAGTGAATTCCTGTAAAGCATCTCCCACAGTGTTTGATATATAATAAATGAATAAGTAAATGTACCTATTAGCAACTACAGGGGGAGAGGGAATGAGTGAACCATGCCAGGCCTATGTGAGCTGATACTTGTGGCCTTAGTTAAACGTCCGTGACAGCATCATACTTGGATGTAAAAACTGGTGTCTACATGGGAGGTCCCGGATCCGGTTCCCGGTGCCTCTTAAAGAAGCCGAGCAAGACAGTGAGCTGACGCAACAAGATGATGCAACAAATGACACAAGGAAGAAAACATGAGAGACACAACAAAGCAGGGAGCAGATGTGGCTCAAATGATTAGGCACCTCCCTCCCACACGGAAGGTCCTGGGTTCAGTTCCCGAGCACACAACAAACAGCGAGCGCCAACAACGAGGGGGTGGGGAGGAATAAATAAATAAAATAAATAAATCTTTAAAAAAAACAACAAAAAACTGGTGTCTAAATAACAAAGATGGAAATGAAGGTGATAAACCCTGAAATATTAACTTAGGTGACTCAGAAATGTGACTCTAAATTTGAATAAAATTATTTCATAAACAATCTGGGAAAACGCATATCCAAAATTAATATATCATTTTAATTTTAACTATGATTTTAAATGTGTGTGAATTAAAGTAGACACTTCATTATTTCTGTATGTCTCTGTACAATTATAAGTACACTGAATAGCATACTATTCATATACTAAACATAAATTCATTTATATTTCAGTTCACCAAAAAACTTTGTAGATCTTCTTGCTTTCCACTATATATGGTAAAAGAAAATTCTCCTATTTCACTTTTATAATCAATGTAGAAAATTCAAACATAGCAAGAAACATCTTTAAGCCATATGTACCTGTTACTTTAAATTAACACTCTGATGAATCCCCTGCTTTTTGCCTAGATTTCAAACAGAAATAGGCATCAAACCAAAATAAAATTAGAAGGAAATGCAGAACATCTTCATGTGTCTTAAGTATGATCTCCATCATAAAGACATGATCCAATTGTATTTACCTGATACCTTTGTCACTTTGTTGGGTGGAGGGTGGGGAGTGGGGATTAAATAAGATCTAATTAAAGCAACAAGATTTTCTACATTCATAAATCATGGAACAGTAAACACAGCAAATATAACAAATCACAGGGTTTTCTGTCATCTTTGCCTCACTGGAAATGGAAGGAAGAATTCAGCCAGATTTTCTCTCCTCTGTACTATGAAGAATGTCAGTGGTTCTGGGAGGAAATGCCCAGGAGCCTCGGCAGGCACGTCGCTGGGCTTTTATGATGTTTATGACGCATGGTGCAGAACTCAAAGGAAGGAGTGATGCTGCTGGAAACACTGTAAGGTCATCAGCAGCTAAACTCTCAAAGGCAATCTTCCATTCTAACAGGATAAACCCTTCTACGTTGATCTGTTTCTGCTTCTCTTTGTATGCGATTATGAACCTGTGTTCTACCCGGAATTGATAGTTTGTACAGCTTTCATAGTTTATTTATTTATTTTTTTTAAAAAGATTTTATTTATTTATTCATTTACCCCCCCCCCCCCTTGCTGCTTGCGCTCGCCGGGTCAGCCAACCACGCCGTGCGGGTGGGCCCGCCCTCATCAGGAGGCCCCGGGAACCGAACCCGAGGCCCCCCATATGGCAAACGGGAGCCCCACTGATGGAGCCACAGCCGCTTCCCTGCTTTCACAGTTTAGACATAACAATAAATGCAGTTCTTATTGGATACCAAACTAACCAAATGTGGAAAAGTAAGCCCAAACATTCTGTCCAAGGTATTGTAAGCAGCTCCTTAATAGATTTCCCAAATCATTGATAAAACACACTAGACATCAGTAACATGAAGCATATTTTACTAGTGTGGAATCTTAATCAAAATGATATCAAATTCACATTTAGAAGACACACACATTCACTTAAAACACCAAGAAGAAAAAAAATAAAAAATCACCAAAAGCAAGGCACACAACCCCATGAAATCAGCATCTTGTCGGTGAGCCTTAGCTTGGAATATACGATAACCTATTTCCCCACTGTAACAGTTAGACTCATTTATAATTTCCCTACATATGATTCTTCTACCCCTTTTACTTGTACCTATAATTAGTGCTATACCCATTTTATATGCCCCAGAGATTTAAATATTTGGTCTGTTCATATGTGGTTGAGCCCTGAATCTCAGCAGAGTTGTAACCCCCACTCTCCAGTTCATTGGACTCGCCCAGGACAACTATCAAAATGATGACGACGACAACCCCCGTCCCCAAAAGTAAAGAGTATCTACGACTGCAAGCAAAACAGTTCCTTCCATCTGCCCCATATGATCGAAGCTGCCTCTCAATCTGAAGCAGAGCGGGCTTCATGATTGAGGAATGAACAAACATACGGGGAGAATGCAACCATGGACTAAAGCAGACTTATTATTCTAGTAATAGAAGAACTTGTATTCTTCCAGAAGCTCTGAGGGAAATGGGAGGGAAGAATAGGTGTAACACAGGGCATTGGAATTGTTCTGCATGATTTGGCAATGATGGATACAGGCCTAATTTATACGTTTTGTCAAAACCTATAAAATTGTGTGGTGCAAAATGTAAACCATAATGTAAACTATAGACCATGGTTAGTACAATGCTTCAATATATGTTCATCATTTGTAACAAATGTACCACACTCACGTAAGACGTTGTTAATAGGGGAAAATGTGAGAGGAGGAGGGGGTGGGGTATATGGGAATCCCCTATATTTTCGATGTAACTTTTCTGTAATCTACAACTTCTTTAAAAATAAAATAAAAAACAAACAAACAAACAAACAAAAAAACACCAAGAAGAATCCCTGAAGTTAGCCAAAGAATTGACAAAGTAAGGCTGCTCAAAGATAGTAGAGTGGTATACGACCGCACTCTCCTTAAGTAAAGACGCTCAACCACAGAGAAAGAACAAACCTTCCCTAAAAAAGGTTACAAACAGGTGAGCCTTGGTCTTCAGGCTCTGAACAGCCTGAGCCAAGCCTTTTCGAGTCATTTGAAATGGTATCAATCAGTACTGCCCCAAATCAGCACCCAGTCCTGGAATATAGGCACTTTTACTGAGAAACTCTCAGCTGGGAGATACAAACTCAGTTTTGGGAGAATATACAGAGCGCCGGCATGAGGTTGTATTTTTTTTTTTTTTTTTTTTTTTTTTTTTTTGAGGTTGTATTTAATGTTGTTTAACTCAGGGTCTGCTTGGGTGGGAAATGAAAACAACATCCAGTGGTAGAATGAAACCAAGCCCAAAGAAGGAAAAAACAGGCCAAGAGCAGAAAGAAAACTTCCATTAACTGGCTTAATTGGGAGAGGAAGAAAAGCATCCCCAGGTTTTAGAGAGAGAAAAGAGGAAACGGAAGTATCAAACCACTTAAGTTTTAGCTAGAACAACTGCAAGGTGGCAAAAAAGGCCTTGTGTTTTGCATACGTTCACCTATTTAAAAAGAGAAGGAATGCTGACCAAAACACAAACTTATTCCCTAAGTGAAAAACAGACTCAACTACATAATTCTACAGGCTGAGCTGGAAGCACACCAGTTAATGCTGCCGCTTCTTTTCTAATATTTAATTCTACCCTCAGCCTTATTCAGTGTATATGTGCCCAGGCTTTTAAAATCTATATCTTAAAAAAAAAAAAAAATCTGTATCTTGTGTTAAACTCTCTATAGACTCAAGTTTCTACCTCTTAGCTACCAGGTTATAATATAGCAGCATTTATTGTTTTGTTAGGGAATATGTTGGCATGTTTACAAATACTGGTTCATTTAAAAGGCCCGAGGAGAACAGAGATCTATTCTAGTTCGTTGGCATCTACCATGACCAGCCTTGTCCCTAGTAAGCACTTGATAAATTCCTGTGGTAGCCGACTACCAATCTGTGATTTGTAGAAAGTTAAGCTGTGATAAGTTCTTATCAATAATTAAACTGAAAAGAAGTGGCATAACTCAATGTTTAATAAATATCTAGGGAAGCGGCTGTGGCTCAATCAGTGGGGCTCCCGTTTACCATATGGGAGGCCCCGGGTTCGGTTCCGGGGGCCTCCTGGTGAAGGCAGGCCCGCCCGCACGGCGTGGTTGGCTGACCCGGCGAGCACAAGCAGCAAGGGGGGGATAAATGAATAAATAAATAAAATCTTTAAAAAAAAAAATAAATAAAAATAAATAAATAAATAAATAAATATCTAGTGATAATGACATTTGTTTTCATTTATATTTTGGCTCATTAAAACAAATACACTTGAAACAAACATGCTATTTCCTAAATACCTGAAAACCTGTTTCTCACTAGTTTGGAATGACTCTCTCTCTGTCCCAGTGACTCTCTGTTCATCCATAAATTACAGTGCCACCCTGGAAACTGAGAAAAGCAGCCAGTGAGGGCAAATGTGAACACACACAACCACCGTTATGGGTGAACTGTGCCCCCGCAAAAGACACACTGAAATCCTAAGCCCCGTTACCTCAGAATGTGACCTTATTTAGAAAAATGATTTTTACAGACGGAAACTGGGTTAGGTGGGACGATACACAGACAGACAGAGGAGAGAGGATGGGACAATGGCAGCAGACACTGGAGTGGTGCATCTACAAGCCACAGGACACCCAGGACTGCGCAAATCACCAGAAGTTAGGAAGAGGCAAGGAAGGATTCTCCCTACGCGTTTCAGAGGAAGCATGGCCTGTCGACACCCCGGCTTCACAGACTTGTAGCCTCTTGTGGTACTTTGTACCAGCAGCCCTAGCAACATTATAGCACATTAATAAAACTAACCAGCCCAAACTCTCACCTTCTGTCATTCTCCAACACCGGCAACCACCAGTGCCAGGCACGGTGTCAGCAGCTTCACAGGCATTCTTTCACTTAAGCCTAGCAATAAATCTGAGTGAGACATACTTACTATTCTCAATTTATAGATAAACACTCAGCAAAATTAAATAACTTACCCAAGGCTACATGGCTAGTATATGGTTGATGGTATCTGACAGCAGGACTTTGAAGTCAAACTCAGAAGATGGAAGTTGCTCATGCTAGGACTGGACAGTCAGCAGGAAGCTGCTTCACCAGGACCATCTCAGAGGTCTAGCACTTTCTCGCTTGGAAACAGAGACTCCATCTACATAAAGTTCTGACCCAATAAGCTGTACTGGTGACCTGTATTTCTGAGCTCCCACACATTTGAAGAAAACATCACTTAGAGCTAGAAAAGGATTGGCTGAGAAGAGAGTTGGCTCAGCAAGTTCTTGGTATCCACACATGGTATGTGCAGACATCTCTTTTCCAGAGGAGACAGAAGCAAGTGACACCAAACAGCACGTACCAGCAATACCAGCTGTCTGAGGACTGCCAAGCTCAGAGCTCATAGACAACCAAGGGCAGAAGATAGGAGCTCAGCCTCAAAGGAAAATGCAGCAAAGCAGCTCTCGGAAAGGCTTTCTGCATCAAGCCCAAGAAACCCCAGGCTGCAAGCAATAACTCTTTAGGAGTGTCCTAGCAGTGGGCAGCTCTGTTTAATCTGTCAATTGTCCTTTGTTCTTGGCAGCTGGCTTGAGGAGCACATTTGCCACAAATACGTCCTAGGGTACTGCTCCTTCACTGCAAAGGACTCCCTATCCTGGAACCTCATTTCACCACCTTTTAGCTCTGTAAAAGCCACACTTTATCACTGGTCATGTACTATATGCAGTTATATGATAAACTGACAGAAGCCGGTAATTCTATAGACAGGAAACCCCATACTATTTTTGGTTTGATTCATTTGAGTTCTTCACTAAATGAAATGCCTATAAAATGGACATTTAAGGATGAAGAGAAAAACATACACACATGAAACAATGATCAGGCAAAATGAAATCTTTTATCATTTGAATGTTTCACCTGAATGTCTTCGGTACCTAACTAGGTTGTGATTTGTTGGTAGCTGGGGACTTCTTGCATACTACTTCTTTATATGCCTATCCCCAGAAAAAGAAAATATTTTTATACTGATAAAAGACATTTGATGATTCTGGGGGAAGATAAGAAGCCTTGAGGGCAATCATAATTGGCAACTCAAGGGCAATTTCAAAATGCCAATGTTTCTGAATACATAGTCCTCTTATTTACATCTGCATGTCAGACAATGTAGCAGAGTGAGAACAGGTGTGTATTGCACTCCAAGGGTTGAGAGGAAAAGCGATCACAAGGGGTGATCGGGGAAGCATCACAGAGAAGACAGAGCAGCCCACACTGCCCATGGATTCTTGAAAGGTGGGAAGCCGGTTTCCGTATTCCGATAATGCCACCAGAAGCTCACTTTCCCAGAAACAAGATTGGCCATTAGCGTCTGTTTTGGTTTCCTGGCTGCTAAAGCAAATACCATGCAATGGTTTGGCTTAAATGAGAATTTATTGGCTCATGGAATTGAGGATAGGATAAATCCAAAATAACAACATCAACAAGGCGATGCTTTCTCCCAGATCTGGGGCTGCCTGCTGGTGATTCTTGGTCCTTGGCTTTTCCGTCACATGGCAACACACATGGAGGCCTCTCCTGGCCTCTCCTTCCTCTTCCAGTGCTGACTGACAGCTGCTGGCTGGTCCTCAGTGGCTTGCTTTCGCTCTGGTCTTGCCTACAAGGCCTTCAGTAATAAGATTAAAACCCTTCCTAAGTGAGTTAGGCCACACCTTAACTGAAGTGACCTCATCAAAAGGTCCTATTTACCAGGCTTCACACCCACAGGAACGGATTAAGTTTAAGAACATGTTTTTCTTCTAAGCCATCAGAGCCTTATAAAGTCCTGGGGCCCTAAATCCCATGGTACATATAGGTGCAGAATTCCATTGGTTTAGGTGTTATTGCAGAGAATATTTTAAAACAAATAGTTTAACCCCTGAATTTTCTGCCATTGTATAATGGGCCTTTAATGTATAGTCCCATTGTAGAGAAAAAAAATTATCAGACACAGAACCCGTCCATACACCCATAGATCTCATTTAGAGTAATACGTCAGAAAATGAAATCTTATTTTATTATTATATCTTTCAGTTTTAAGTTATGACCACAAAGAGGAGTTTTTTTCTTAATAATTGGTAAGATAAAATAATATTTTAAAATGATTATTGTAACAAATGCAGATTAAAAAAAAAAAAATTCTTATACATCCCTCAAGATTCAGAGGCCCTTGTTTGAGAAACATGGCTTTAATCTATTTAATAGCCTCTATCAAATTAATATCCAGCACCCATACATTAAAAAGAATGTAATAATTGCTAAATAAATCCTTGTTATTTTTTTTTTAAAGGAGGTACCGGGGATTGAACCCAGGACCTCATACATGGGAAGTAGGTGCTCAACCACCGAGCTACATCTGCTCCCCAAGGAGAGTTGGTTTTTCGTTTGTTTGTTTGTTTTTAGGAGGTACCAGGAATTGAGCCCAGGACCTCGTACATGGGAAGCAGACACTCAACCACTAAGCTACACCTGCCAGTCTCAATAAACCCTTTATTTATTTATTTATTTATTTATTTATTTATTTATTTATTTATTTATT
>JAKSZT010010858.1:339166-388034 GCA_026826555.1 Tolypeutes matacus
ATTTATTTATTTATTTATTTATTTATTTATTTATTTATTTATTTATTGCCAGGAGGTCTCAGGTCTCAGGGATCGAACCCGGGTCCCTCCATATGGGAGGCGGATGCCCAACCATTTGAGCCACATCCGTCCCCCTCAATAAACCCTTTTTAAGTGGATGAATTCTATTTGGGGAAAAGAGTTGGATAAAGTCCAAAGTATAAAACACTGCTGAAGTGGGCAAGCCTGGGCAGGCATAAGCTGTGACTTTGGGCAGCTGGGTTTTAGAAAGAACCACAAGAGGGTATCAAATGGGAATTTGATGAGGCAATGAAGTATCTAGTATGGGCTAACACTATTGACAGTTACCGGCAGGAAACTAGCAGATATGGACAACACGGCCCCACGGTTGCTACCCTTGGCCAAATGGTGTGGTACATACCACACACATTCTAGACCAGGGTAAAAGAGTTATTTTTAGATCTGTTGGTCTTCCCCAGAAGACTCATCTTTGGATCCCTACCGTCTAGAATGATGGGCAGATTACCCAAAAATAAATCACTAAATAAACAAACTCAGCTCAAGATTAAAAAGCTAAACAAATGATGGAGCATGGAACTGGGAGGTGTTAAAGAAGGTCAGAGGCTGGCATGTTCCAATGGAAAAATAACCATGTTTGAAGGCAGCCAATTCTGGATCCTGCCATATCCTGCTCTGTATCCCTAGGCAAATGTCTTAAATTCCAACGTGCAGTCTCATTAATAAAAGGCAATAGATACCCATCTCACAAGGCTTTGTAAGGATTAAATGTGGGAATGCACGTGAAGTCCCTGGCACATGGCTGGCGTTTATTAAAGCTAGTTCCTAACACAGGCAGGAAGACAGTGCCTATCACCCATAGTCATGAAGAAAGGAAGAACAGAGGATGTGAAAGAAGAAAGGAAGAATGGGGGATGTGAAAACTGCCAGTCCTTGCCGCTAAGGCATAAACAAGACACCGCCTTTTGGGCAGAGAGGGAGCAGTCTTGAAGTGAGGAAAGGAAAAGGTAGGGTCGCCTTTTTGAATGAGGGAGGTTTGCTTTGTAGCAGACTGAGAAAGGAGGAGGAGGAAGGGTTCCCAGGTAGAATTTATAGTCATTCCATTGGCTCAGCCAATTAGATTACCCTCTTTCCAACAACTCCCAACAGAAGACATACTAGTGAACTAACAGTGACTTGGAAAAAGAAAGGAGAGGCATGGTAGGCATAAAATATATATGCTACCAGTGAAGTCGACCAAGATTGGAGCAGTGAGATAATAATCTCTTAAAAGACTCTCCAGAGAACTGTTGGTTCTACTTCTAGGACATTTCACAATCATCATTAAGGATTCGTGGAACAGAGGGTACAGCCATATTTAGGACATTATCTTTGAATCCTTCAGGTCACACCAGCTCTCCCCAAGCTTTTCAGGCTATGGGAAAACCAGAATAAAATGTTTTTATATGTATGCATGCAGACAGGGGTCTGGAGAAACTTGGAAAAGCAAAATACAGTCCATGTGTATACTGGGTGGTAGGACAGAGGAGAAAACCAAAAATAAACAAAATAAATTATTAAGATTGTATTAATACAACACATAAAAACTGGGAGAGAGAAAAAAAATTAAGTCATGAACAGCCCAATTCCATCCATGCCACTTAACCTACAGCACGAGAATCTAGGTCACTGTTACAATCGCACACTGTATCGTGCCCAGCTTCTGGCCCACTCGAGAGTAGGCCAGATAGTTTCTAAGGAAGTTGAATATAGACTTGTCATGTGACCTGGCAATACCATTACTAGGTATATACCTAGAAAAACTGAGAGCAGAGACATGAACAGACATCTGCACACAGATGTTCACAGTGGCATTATTCATTATTGCCAAAATCTGGAAACAACCCAGGTATCTATCAACCGATGAAATGGACAAATTGTGGTGTATGAACATGATGAAATATTATGCAGCGGTAAGAAGAAATGAAGTCGTGAAGCATATGAACATGGATGAACCCGGAGAACATTACGTTGAGTGAAGCAAGCCAGACATAAAGGACAAATACTGTAAGACTGCGCTATTATGAACTAAATATATAGTGTAAACTCATGGAGTTTATAATTAGAATATAGGTCACCAGAAAATAGAAGGAGGGGAGAAAATGGAAAGCTGAGAGTTAATCTCTGCAGAATTAATAAAAAGGTTGTAAATCTTTGGAAATGAATAGAAATGGTGAAAACATATGGTGTTTGTAACTAGCAGAGCTATTATATGGGTAAGACAGTGGTTGAAAGGGAAAGTCTAAGATCATGTATATTACTACAAGGAAAACTAAAAACTGTAACATGGGACTGTATAAGATAGTAAAACCTCATGTTAAAAAAAGAAATGGTAGGATAAATAAAAAATGAAAGGAAGTTACTGTCTATGGGAGAGGGAAGTATGGAGGGGATAGAAATGTAAGACTAATATTTTAAAATATAGGCACAATCTATATATTGTGTTGTTTATTTGGAGCTGAGGAATTATTAATAATTTTAAATATTAATTAATTATTAATTTTTTATAGGGGTGATGTATTTTGTTTTGTTTTTTAAGAACATGCTCAGAATTTTTAGAGATGCATGCTGAAGTATATAATCGTGAAACGATATGATATTTGGGATTGGCTTTAAATTCTCCAGCCATGAACAAAAATAAATAAAGGAATTGATGATGTGGGGAAAAATTTTTATAAAAAGAGTAGGTTGGGGGGGCGGATATGGCTCAAATGGTTGGGCGTCCGTCTTCCATATGGAGGGACCTGGGTTCGATCCCCGGGACCTCCCGGTAAAATAAAATTAAAAAAAAAAAAAAGAAAAAAAAAAAAAAGAGTAGGTCAGATGCAACTGCAACCCAGTGAGTCTGAGCTTAGGGAAATGAAAGACTTAAGAATACATTTCTTGTGGTCCAAACTTCAGTGCAAATTTCACCGTGTGCAGCCAGGCCCCATCCGTGAGTGCGCCGCCAGGCCCCGCAAGCCTCGCAGCAAGATGATGACGGAACAGGAGAGTGTCACAAGGGACAGCCAAGATGAGATGCACCGAAAAACCAGGAACTAAGGTGATGCAGGTGGTAGGACGCCTCTCTCCCACATCGGAGGTTCCAAGGATCGAATCCCAGTGAATACAGGAGGAGAAGTATGAGAAGAGAGGGCAGGAAATGGACACAGAGTCGCCCAGCGAATGGACACAGAAACAGCAAAAATGGAGGGGGGGGTTGGGGTGGGATAAAAATGGATAAAAGTAAATAAATAAATCCTTAAAAAAATGTATAAGGGAGGAAGATTCAGACTATAGTTCATAGTAATACTTTGACATGCTCTTTCATGATTTGTTAACAAATGTTTTACAATGCAGGGTGTTTGGTGGGGGGGTGATGTGTGGGAGCCCTGTGTGATGTTATGCATGTTTGTTTTGTAAGATCGCGATGTTTACTGAACACTTTTAGTTTAGGTATGTTCATGTATGAATGATACACTTCAATAAATTGTTTAAAAATTTTTTTTTCACCGTGTGGAGTACCCCTATGACGTATGTGCTGATCTCAAACCAGGCCTGAGAATTTTTGGTCTATACATCTTCATGCTAACAAATACCTAAACCAATTTGTCGTTCCAACTAGTCTGATATTTTTAGTGACCCTGCAGCACAAAGGCACACGTGTGCACACACACAGACACACACACACCCTGCTGAGGAACCCAGGAAAAGGAGAATAGAATAAGAACCTGCAACCTGACTTATACCCTCAGATTTCAGACCTAACTGATGGTTTTGAATTTATTCCCTTGTATGGTCAACTGAACCCATTAAAATCCGTTACTCACATATTTAGGTTTTTCATACAAGCCACAGTCACTATCAGCCTCGATAGTAATTTGCGTATAGGAGGATCTCAAGGATGACTCTTGGTGGGCACTGTCATCACCACTATGTGAGTGAAACAAAAACTCATCTGTAATCCTCCTGCGTCAGCGGACGTAAGTTTAACAGTGCTGAGGTCGGTTGGCCTCCTCTTCCCTCTAGAAAGCCCTCCCCTACTTTCTCCGTTGCCCCCTCCCAACCCAGTACCTTGTTCATGCCTCTATTTCAATATCATCCCAGGAGACTGCATTTGCTTGCACACCTGCTCCCCCATCAGGCTGTGAGATCCTTGAGAGAAAGGAGGCCTTCTTCACCTGTGTGCACCCGATGCAAACACTGCCTGGCACACAGATGCTCAGTCTACCTTGCTTTTTTTCTGGGGCATCCTGGCTTAAAGCAGTTATCCCAGTTATTATTTAGTGCTCCCTTTGACTCTCAGAAGTGCCCTGGTGTGCTTGATAAGTCCTATAACCACCCTATCAATAAACAGTGAATGAATGTTTCTTTTTTTTTTTTTTTTGCTTGCTTTTAAGTTTATCCACCTATCATCTGCTGTGGTTACTGTAGATAGATAGAAGGATGGATGGATGGACCGATAGCTAGCTCTTAGGAATGGCTAATCCAGAAATTCATTTTGCTAAGACTCTGAAAGCATGATGAGTAGTTTTGATTTATCAGCGATTCCCTTCTAACTCTCTAGTCTATCTTGTATAACAGTAAACTGTTTTGTCTAAGCACATAGGCATGATCTGGGCATTGGGTGCAGTGGGCAGTGGCTGAAAGTGCTGGGAGCAGTAGTGCAAAGCCATGCTAGCACCAAATCCACAGCAGCACTACTGAGAGTGGCCAGTGCTGGCCAGTGCTCACGGCCCCAGCCCCAGCACTGCTGCTCCATGGCTCAGCACCCCTCCACGGGTCCCTCTTGGAAATGGAAAAACCCCTGGGCTTTTCTTAAATTGTCAAGGATGAGAGGGAGTAGCAACAGCCAAAGACGAGCACTGAGCAGGAGCCAATTAAGGGACTCGGGTGTAGGGTTCTGGTTTGTACAGCAGCACGGGGCATGTCAATACAGTTGCCAGAAGCACCGATAAAATCAGGATTATCCAAATTTATGCCATTTGTCCTGGGGTCTGGCCTTTTTACAGAGTATTAAGGATAAGAAACTAGAACCACAAGTCCCCCCAGATCCTTCCCCACTCCTAATTGCCAGGCAGGGCCCTGAAAAGAGGCTAGAGAGGAGGTGAGTTGTTCCACCTGTCTGGCCCATTTCCTCTGTTTCCAGAGAAACCCCTCCTTAGATTTAAGGGTGCAAGGGATTTCCCAACTCTCACTGCTCATTAAGCCTGCTTGATTTTAAAGGGAGAAGATTAAATACAAGGCTTGCGGCCAAGATTCCAGATGTTAAGCAAGCCTTCCCTTTGTGGTTGGGGTCCCCTGCTAAGCAGTGCTTCTAATTACCATTTAAAGCCCGACTCTGAGGGGCTGTAAGGGGTGGGGGCAGAGGGCAGAAGGGGCCCCTGGCTCTCATCCCAGCTCTGCTGTTTTTATTAGGTGATGACCTGAGCCATTCATTAGGCTTCTCTGGGTCTTGGTTTCTTCATTTTTTCCTACTGGGAGTAGACTATCCACCAAAGTGCCATCCTTTACAAGCAGGCTGTGAAAATCAAAGGGGATTAACTCCAAGTGCCTTAGAAAAAGCACAAAAGCCCTCTAGAATTGCACTCTCCAATAGGATAACCACTCACCACATGGGGCTCTTTAGACTTACATTCATTACAACTAAAAATTCATTCCTTGGTTGCACGAGACCCATTTCAAGGGGTCAGCGGCTACATGTGGCTAAGGGCTACCATATATGGCCACCTCAGATACCAAACATTGCCATCATCCAGAAAGTTCCACTGGACAGCACGGCTGTAGAGCCACAAGGAACTGAAAAGGGCCCTGTCAAATGCTCAGGAAGGCAGGACTCCAAGTGTATTTTAATGCCTGTAAAGAGAAGCTCTTTACAATGACACGCTAGAGCCGCAATGAGGCTCTCTTCCAAATTCTTGAAAGAAAACAGCTGAGTTTTCCTTCTCGAGACATGAAACAGTGCCGGCACAAGAGGGACTCTTCTCCCACGGCGCCCACTGGCCATTTCACTCAACTCACCCTTGCAGACCTCAGCTATTATTTACACCCTGACTTTTAAGAACAGGCATTTTCGAACATTCTCGCAACAGGAGTGTTAGGTCTGCACAAATCCAGGGAGTGGGGAGACCCAATCACTTTCATTCCTGTTTGGCACCAAATCATGGGCCAACGTGAACTATTTAACAAAAGGATGCAGTCCTCCCTGGGCCAAGTGTTAAAAGCATTCCAAAAGAATGGCCTGAAACAGAAGCTCCTCCCCTCCAATCTGTTCCTCATCTGCCCAAAATATATTGGCCTTTGCAGTAAATTAATCAATTGCCAAGAGAAAGTAAAAGCATGGCTCCAGTGTAAATACTTGTTGGTAACGACCCCTGAGTGGGACACTTCAGATTTCAAGTGGCTGGGTGGCCTTAGAAAGGCCTCATTAAATGGCAACTTTATAGCATTAAGAGGAAAAGGCTCTGGGATTTTCTGTACAAATGTATAAATCAATCTTTGCAAAGACAAAGAGTAGAACAAGTCACAAAATGTGTGCAATTGGGGAAAACTGGGAGGAAGGTCAAGAAAACTGAGGCAGAAGAAACAAAGAGGTTGGTCTATGGTTTTCCCCGCTCGATGAATTAGAGCATCTTACTCTGAACACCTCCTTTCTGTCCGAAATTTGTTTACCCACCACCAAACGGGAGTGTTCTCCCAAACTGTGAAAACCTAGGCTGTGTGTGTGAGCACCCATGTGTTTGACTCCAGAAGGATGGCTGGTAGTATCTTAACTCATCTAGCTATCCCTCAGTGTTTAGCATAAAGATTCGCAAGGCCATTAAAATCCGTCAAGCTTATTGAATTCTCACAGTGAGTGATTTAGCACTAAGAAAAGCTATATCGTCAACAACTGGTTATTGGCTACCCTCTATGAGCAAAGGACACCCACCCTGTGTCTCCCCAAATAACTTCACGTGTTTTGTACAATATGAAGCAGCAAATTAACAAGCCTCCCAAAGAGGCTGCTGCCTTGTAAATCTGAGGATAGGGTCCCGACCCACCCTATTTTCTTGTTAGCAAAGCTTCTGTGGGTATTATTTGCTTCATCCACATTTCACTGCTCTTAATGGACCGAAACAGCTGCGTCCTTGGAACCCAGCTTGGAAAACAGGGTTGTTTCCCTGTGGCGTGGCCCCCAGCCCCCCAGTGTGTGTTTGAAGTTAACAACGCTGAACGGCCTCCCCCCAGTCTCACTGCCCTTCAGCTAAGCATCCTTTCAAAGCTACGTGTGGCCCCCAGTAGGCCAATTCAGTTTATTTTTCCTTTAGACTTTTTTTCTTAACCGTTTAAAACTGATGGCTGAAACCAAAGAAGAGGAAGTTCTAGAATAGAATGCACAGGCTGCTAACATCTGTATTTGTGCCTAGGGCAATCTCAACTTTGTCCCATTTGGTAGTTCTCTGTATAGGTATACCAAAATTTGACAGATTCTATGAAAAATATCAGCCCCGTTGTTCAAAAGAACAATGGGCAGCTGATAATAAGAACAGTGAGAGGAGGGAAGCAGATTCTGCACATCTCAGGAGTGGTACCTTGCTGCTGTTAAAATGGTTCCTATTGGAAAAGCTGCTATGTCAGTAGCCCTCTCCATCTTCATTTCTGCTTCTCAATCTCAAAAAGCAAAACGAGGCAAAGCAGGGACTTTATGGATTAGATTAAAAACTGCTTTCAGGCTCCTAATGTGGTTGGTCTCTCCGCTGACACCCCAAGTTTCTCCTCCAGACACTGCGTCTTCAAGGCACCAAATTTACTCCAAGCAGTTCCAAGGAAAGAGTCATTTTTCTTTTTTTTTTTTTTTTTTTACCGGGAGGTACCAGGGATCGAACCCTGGTCTCTCCATATGGTAGACGGACGCCGAACCTCTTGAGCCACATCCGTTTCCCAAGAGTCATTTTCTTAATACAATTCCCACCCTCTCACCGCCTCTACACTCAGCAGTGTATGTGTGTGTGTGTGAGTAGAATCTGCTTTTGGCTATCCAGAGTCCAAGTCCATCAAGTCCATACTTCAAATTTATCACCCTTCAACAGACCAGCAGGATTTTCAGAATCCATCAGTCATCAACAAAACAGAAATTCAAAGTAAGAATGTGTCCAGCTCACATGAAAAATGAAGGTTGTGGAGATAGAAGGAATAGGCTAGCTCAAGTACTCACAAGAGGACAGCTTGGCACAGCGTCTTGCCCCTAGCAGGCACTCGAGAAACATTTCTAGAATCTACTGGGTGCACCATTGCCTCTGGGTTCTGCATGTGGTAGTTGTTCTGTCCTAACACAAAAAAAGGAATTGCATGCTGGGCACGAGGGCCACGGAGGTGGCAGAGGTCCCATGTCTCACAGCACCATTCACAGAAACAGTTTCCTTCAGGGAGCTCCTGGCCCCCCGCCAGCCCAGAGTCCTCAGAAGGGTGGAAGGGCACAGGGCGGAATTTCTCCAGCTGGCAGACTCTCAACGGGAGGAGGGCCGAGGAAGGGGCAACAAGTTGGAGGAAACAGGAGGGGCAGGAAAGGAAGAGGCCCACTGAAGGAGGGGCACACATAGCTTGGTAATGGTGAAACAAGCTTAGCCATTGAGTTGTTACCAGTTTTAGAGCTGGTCTAATGCAATGACATGCTTTAAATAAACGTATTGCCGGTAATACTTAAAATATGTATTGGTACATTCTTCCTATATGTTATTCAAATGATAAATGATGCTCAATCTACTTCTTAATTCCACTCTCCTCCTCAAAGATCAACATTGTTCTCCGTTTTGCCTCCAGACCTTCTGGATGCAGCCTTTGCATACCATATATTCATAGAGAAAACACAGAGATATCATTTTATTTAAATGGCCACATATTTTCTTTATCATTCTACACCCTGCTGTTCTCCCCCACTTAATGATATGTTTCAGAGATCATTCCACGTCCCCACAGAAATCCACTTCATTCTTTGAAACTGCTGTAAAGGATTCTACAATATGGACTTTTGTTCATTCATTCTTCTACTAAGAAGGGTTTAATTTTCACCCCCCCCACCCCATTTCAAACAGCTCTGGATTGAATATAAGCTCAGATGCAAGTATTTCTCTAGAATACAATTCTAGAAGTGAAAATCCTGGGTCAAAGGCTATGGCAACAGATACTGACAGAATGCTTGGAAAATTTTACTCCCGCTGACAATAAGCAAGCACCCTTTCCCCTAATTTTACCCACACCTGATTCTATCGTTGTACTGTCGGTCTCCTGCTTGCTGTGCCAAACTATCCGTCAGAAAGAGAGAAATATTGAGAAATATCAACCCATCCCAATGCAGGGGTTGGGGCGGCCAGCAAGACTCTCCCAGGCTCCGATAGGAAGACGTTTACTCACATAGAGAAGACACAGAGCAAGGCTGGCTTCACACGTGAGCACTGGTAGCCCCGGGCCAGGCGCTCTCAATCGGCTGGCCTGCACAGTGGGCTGTTCTGACCTTGGCATGCCCCCTTGTGTGTGTGCTGCTGTACTAGAGGGACCCCTGCTCCCTCGCTACCAGGGACAGGTACACCACTGGGATGTGAGCTGAGTGCCATCAAATACGCCCACCTTCCTTGGACTGCCTCCAGTGAATATTTACATACGCTCAGGACAGTAGAGGAAGGAATGTGCCAGCAGTCCCCTTCACTATTAGGGGTTTTATCTGGTCAGGCCCACACATCTGGTCCTAAGCACAGGATGTATTTGTGGGTCCCAGGGAAAGGAGGGAGGCTGCACTGGGACCATCCCCTACAACAATCATCCTTTTAAATTGTTGCCTAAGCCAAAACTTAACCTTGACATTGCCCAGATTGAATGGTGCTTTAATTTGAATTTCCCTGATTACCAGGAAGGTAAAGTATGTTTTCTTACGTTTATTGGCCATTTGCCTTTTCTCTTCTGTGAATTACCATTTCATATCTTCTGCCCATTTTTTTCTATTGGGTCATCACTTTTCTCTTACTGACTTACAGTTCTTTATATATTCTGAGTACTAATCCATTGCCTGTTCTATTTGTTTCATATCTTTTCTCTCAGTCTTTTTTTTTTGAGGTACCAGGGCCTGATATTGAACCTGGGACCTTGTATGTGGGTAGTGGCACTCAAGTACTGAGCCACATTGTCTTCCCTGCGCTGTTTTTATCATTTGTTTTGCTTATTGTTTGTTTTTGTTTTTTTAGGAGGCACCAGGAACTGAACCCGGGACCTCCCGTGGGGTAGGTGGGCACGCAACAGCTTGAGCCACATTCACTCCTCAGTCTATCATTTTTTAACACTTTGTCACGACATTTTCCCACAAATCGTAAAGTAGATTTCCATGAACCACACAGTGGCTTCCAAATTGTTCTTTGGAGAAAGTGGAATCCTTTTGGCCATATAGTGGAACCCCTGAGCAGCAAACAGACAACAGCAGAGCTGTTCTGGCTGAGGCCAAACGGGCCTCCCACGGTCCTACCAACTGCCCCATCCAGACTCTGAGGGGCTCCTCAGAGCGCGCAAGAATAGGGCATGACACCACAGGTTCAGCCCAGCCCCCTCGAGTAGCAAACGAGCTCAAGGCCTCCTACCGGAAATAAGATTAGAACTAAGATCTCCATTCTGTTTCTCTGAACCCAGGGCAGTATTTAAATTATACAGAGCAGATTAATTCCAATTCGCCTGGAAAACAAAACTGACCTATTTATTTGGCATCTAATTCATATATACTTATCTCCTAAAAAAATAAAAATAAAAAAAATCAAGTAACAGGCTGATAATATAATTTCATTCAAAAATTTGTTTCACTCAAAAATTCATTTTAACAAACATTTATCACTGCTGTTTGTCATTTATTACTATGTTAACTTCCTGACTCTTCCCACTAGAATATAAGCTAAATGAGAGAAGGGAATCCCTGTCCATACTTCTCTCTTGTGCCCCCAAGACCCAGAACTGAGTCTGTCAAGTTATAGGTTTCAATAAATATTTGCTGAATGAATAACTTCAACCATTAGCTCTGGAACCATTCACTAGTGCTGAAAACAAGCAGAAAATGATCTGATTTGCTTTTCTAAAAAAATTTCAACTCTATTTACTGTCCTAATCTTTGCTAGTTTAGCTCTCCATTGTGGCAGCTATAAAACCTGGATGCAGGAAGAAACACCAGGGTCTGAGTAATCCAAATGGAGTAATTGACAGCACTATCACTGAAAGCAAACGACCAAGCCCTCCTCATTCTTCATGGAATTTTCCGGGCAGCTTGAGTCAGTCGCATCTCAGTCTGAGGTCCTTTATCTCAGCTATGATGCTAATTATCAACTGTGGGAACTTAAGGAGGTTTGCCAATTATGGGACCTAAGTCTCTGGTTTGTCCCCTGTAGAGAGACATCCCAATTGTACCTGCACCTGGCAGGCTTGTAGAGAGCCTCAGTGCCAATGAACGTTCGCTGCTTAGCCTAACGCCACACAGGGAATCACCGCAGCTTGCTTAGTTTCATCAGTTAAGATGGTCTGCATGCTCTCAGCGTCTAGGCTTTCACACGCCCAGAATGAGTGGGTAGAGTCACACTAAACACTCTTAGGGAAATGGATGTGGCTCAAATGATTGGGCTCCCACCTACCAGAGGAGGTCCAGGGTTTGATTCCTGGGGCCTCCTGGTGAAAAGGCAAGCTGGCCCCAAGCAGCAAGCTGGTCCATGCGGAGTGCTGGCCCGTGCAGGAGTGCTGGCCCACACAGAGAGCTGGCGCAGCAAGATGACACAACAAAAAGAGACACAGAGGAGAGACAATAAGAAGACCAGCGGACCAGGGAGCTGAGGTGGTGCAAAAGATTGAGTGCCTCTCTCCCACTCTGGAAGGCCCCAGGATCAGTTCCTGATGCTGCCTAAAGAGAAGACTAGCAGACACAGAAGAACACACAGAGAGCAGACAGTGAGTGCAAAGCAACAATGGGGGATGGGGTGGGGAATAAATAATCTTAAAAAAAAAACAAAAACCACTATTAAATACAAGAAATGGGGCTACATGAGCCAGCATTATTGAAAAGACTTTTCTGAGAATAACCCTAATTTACAAAGCAAATCAAAACCAATCTTAAATGGCAAACATTAGACGTAGGTCTTAGAACCCATAGGCCACAGGCAGAAAGAGAGTGAAGAACCTCCAGGCAAATGCTAACCTGCTGACCAAGGATCCCAGTCCCAAACCACAGCTAGAAAGCCACCTTTCTATCTCTGCGCCTGAGGCTATAGGAGCTCATGTTTACTCCACTCGGCTGCCAGGGCAGTCCCAGCTTCCATTTGCTCCCCTGGCATCCGCAGAGAATGTGTTCTGGCCCAGGCCACCACTCTGGGGAACAAGAACCATTTCATACTTTTGTATTTAGTTACCAAGCTACAAATGCCCTATAGCCAATCAAAACAGAGTTCCTGCAGATCAGATCTTGATCTCTGTAAAAGAGGATCCTGGCTAAAGCCACTCTGGAACAGCAAAAGAGAGATAACACTCTGCTCACAGAATTTTGAACATGTTTGCTTCTTGTTCATTCAGAGACTGTTGCTGAAGCAAATAGAGTAGAATATTAAGACGCAGGAAATCCCTCATGGATTTTAGTCCAAAGAATAAAAAATGTGCATCATTGCTCTGCTGTTTCAAAGGCAGGTTTGCTGGAGAAATGGTGAGCAGTCTCAGAACCTCATTTTTAGAAGAGCTGGAATCGAATCTAGTGTTTGAATCACAGTTCAGCTTGCTTGTGGAAGGTACCCTTCTTTTCATCTCAAAGAAAAGATTTTCTTTATCTAATAAAGATACTGAAAACAAATAAGAAAAGCATCTAAAAATTTGCTTTGAAAAGAAAAGAAAAATTCCCAGTCCTCACTGATCTTTGAAGGTTGCCTAGGATAGAGGAAAAGGAAGGAGATGGTGATTGAAATGTAGTCTGAAACACAAATGGGCCAACAAAACAAGTTTGCCTCATGCTAAAAAGGACCATCCTTAGAGACACTGGATGCTCTGCCATCTCCTGCTAAGAAGAGGGCTAAAAGAAAGCTACTGGAATAACTAGACTTGATCTTAATCCCTGCCTTTATTCTCTAAGAAGTAGTGTGAGGGAAGCAGATGTGGCTCAAGTGATTGGGTTTCCTACCGCATGGGAGGTCCGGGGTTCAGTTCCCAGTGCCTCCTAGAGAAGACAAACAAGACAGCAAGCTGGCGTGACAGGCAGGCGCAGTGAGCTGACGCAACAAAATGACACAACAAGGAGACACAAAGAGGAAAGACAATGAGAGATATAACAAAGCAGGCAGCTGAGGTGGCTCAAGTGATTGAGTGCCTCTCTCCCACATAGGAGGTCCCAGGTTCGTCCTCCTAAAGAGAAGACGAGCAGACACAGAGAGCACACAGCAAATGGCACAGAGAGCAGACAGTGAATGCAAAACAATGGCGGGCAGGGGGGAGAGAAATAAAAAAAATAAATCTTTAAAAAAAAAAAAAAGAAGCAGTGTGTATGTGACCATGGGGTCATACTTGAGGGGAAATTTCAGTACATAGCACCCATCTGAGCACCAGCCTCGACAGGAGTTGGAATGTAAATGTGTGACCACCCCCAACAAATGGCCATGTCAACTTCACAGTCCAACTACTGATCTCACCAGTCCGTATGTCCAGAGAAGATCCTTGCTGATGACAGTGCCATGTCTCTATAGTTACAGTTGGGCAATGGGTGTGGGGTGGGGTGGGGGAAGAGAGAATACAATAGCACATGTTTAAACACAGGGTTAGCTATTTTCCACTAAATTCCAAAATAAGCTGGGGCCACTCAACCACCAAAGAGGACCTACCATGAATCTGAACACTTCCTTCATCATCCTCCACTTTGCCACTCCTTTATACAAAGGACCTGAAACCTCACAGCAAGCTGTTGCCAGTCACGGTCTCAAGACTGTATCCTTCTAAGGTTACAGACAGTAACCTTGATGTTCAGCCCAGAATAAGAACATCAGCTTCCCCATCAACCTACAGAGTGCTTTCTCGATTATTTATAATCTCATTCTGACTTCAAAATACAGAATATAAACAAGGCAGAAAAATAAATGTGGTTATTGTTCCCAACGTTGCAAGTTTGGGGGAGGCTGTTGTTTTTCCAAAAAATGAAATGGCCCCCAATTTTCATACCATTTAAAAGGGTAGAAAAGGGTGCACTTGGGGAAGGGAGTGGCAGAGATAATCAAGTTAATGTTGACGCATTGGGATTAAACTTCATTTGTGTTTGTTTTCTAGAAAAATACATCTCATGAGAAAAAGTCCTTCAGTAAGGTGGCTTCTTTTTAGATATGTGCTTTCTTCCCAGTGGAAATTTCCCTGGCAGCCTGTGATTACTTACTGGCAAAAATGCTTTATGGAAAAGGCATCCATGTGCACTCCCATGTCACGGATGAAGGAGTGCCTTGGGGAGTGAGGTCTGTCCTTCCTGTAGGTGATTTTTTCCTGAGGGAAATTTTCCTTGTTTATTTCACCAAAACCACCCGCTGACAGGCTGCCTGAGATTGATGACGCTCAATAGACTACTCCCGGGGACTGGGCCCTCTGTATGACTTACACTGTTATCAGCAGGGTCAAGTGGGCCGGCTCTGTACAGCAGACCACACTCCTCTGACATACTTTCAAAACACCCCCTCTGTCTGAATAAATATGAGTTGGTATCCCCCTTCCCAGTATACATCCTTATTGACTTTAGAGAAAATATTTTCGAATCATTTCCTTATTCTACATTTCCATTTACTTTATTTGCCTGTTTAAAATCAAGAAAGTTCAATAAAGGGGAGTGGATATGGCTCAAGCGGTAGAGCACTTGCTTCAGATGGGAGCTACCAGGTTCGGTTCCCGGTGCCTCCTAAAAACAAAAAAAAAACAAACAAAAAGCAAATAAACAAAAAAACCAACTCAGGGGAGCCGATGTGGCTCAGTGGCTGAGCACCAGCTTCCCATATATGAGGTCCTGGTCCCGGTAGCAAAAAAAAAAAAAAAAGTTCAAGTAAGAAACAAGAAGAGAGTTATTGAAGCAAGGATTTAAGGTGACAACAATATACGGTATAAAGGTACTTCTTGACATCAGTTTGTATTTCCTATGTTTTTGGAGGTAGACGCTAAGGATTTCTCAGCTAGCTCATCAGGGAACAGATCCCCTCCTGTCCCAATGGTTAGAGGAATGTAAATGATGAAAATGAAAGAGTTTGTATCACTAGGTGAAAATGTTACATTTATGATATTGGTAATGTAATATTTAAGATACTTGTCTTAAAATATTTAAGCTATTAATATAACACCATTTTTATATACATTAGTATTATAGATGCAGATATTACATAAATATTATATAACTTAAGGCTAACTCCCTCCCACCCCTGACTCTCACACTTTAGGAAAACATTTACTCAAAGTCTTCAGCAGCACTGGCATGTTTACACCAATATCTGTCATCATTGGGCTACATTTTGAGAGCTCTGAGAGTTTCTCAGAACATATCTTCTTCACATCTATCAAAGTTATTTGGGATAAGGGTCTCAATTTGTTCCATGCTTAAATGATCCCTTTGAAAGTCTTGTTTACAAAGAAATTCAACACGGTCCTGTCAGGTCAAATGCCCAGGAATATGACTAGATTTTTTTTGCCTCCCTTTTTTTTTTCTTTTAAATATGATTCCCTCAGTTGACCTCTATTAGTATCCAAACCCAGCATTAAGTAAGGTCATTTCAGGTCATGTGTGTTCCCTAAATAATACTTTGATGTTCAAAATAAAATAATTACAAGGTCCTCCCACAGTAGGAGAGATTTTGTAAATATAAGGCAATTCCCTCATTTCTAAGGATAACTTTTTTAGAGGGAAAAAACCTTGCCTTATATTTGGGCATTATGTGGTGAATCGTATAACTCCATTTCCCCTATTTCCTCCCATCTGCTTTTCCCTCATCAGGCAGCCATGGCATTGTAGGACAAAAACAAGCGTGGACTTTCTCAGGGTAGAGTTGCAGGGCTCCAGGAGAATCCTCATCAATAGGTCCAGAGGACCCAGAAACAGGTGCCTTTCCCATAGACCAGATGGGGAGCTACAGCTACAGCCCAGGCTGGGGGGTTAGGGGTAGAGGCTGGCTTTCTTTTCTTTTCCTTTCTTCCTTTTTTAAAAACAAACAAACAAACAAAAAAACAACTTGTGAGATTACTGTGTAATGCCTTTAAGGGTGGCAGGAGAATATCTGCTGGGGGGAGCAGAGGTGCAGTCGCAAATCCTCTTGTATTCCATCCCCACTTTCTGAAGGGAGCTAGACCCACCCTCTGTCTGCCCGCAGAAGCCCAGCTGTTCCCACCAGGAGTAAAAATCTGAGCTCAGCTCTAGCTCTGCTAGAAGACAAAGCCAGCAGCAAAACGAGCTAGGATGGGTTGTATGTAAGAGATGTTAAGGGAGAGTTCTCCAGAACATTTTGAAGCAGGACCTAAATATGTTTTATTTACCAGCGCCCCTGCCTATTAACTACTTCAGTGATTGAAGTGGGAAGTACAGTGGATGATGCTCCAACTTGCTGTAAAAGAAGCTTATTGCAACCAATAAATTTCTATTCAAAAGGGAGGAGGAGAAGGGGAAGGAAAAAAAGAGGAAGATAATGATGATGAATATATATCAACAGGGTTCAATGAGTCATGAAAGAAAGGAAAACCTGAATGCTAGGAAGCAAGGGTGTGTTGCAGGAATTTAGCTGGCAGAGAAAAGATAACTCCAGGGCAACTGCCTGAAGTCTAGATGCTCACCAGCAGTCCTGAGCAGCTTATGTCCTAAAGTAACACACAGACGAAGCACTATTAGAAGTTTGATAGTTTAATATGAAAGATGGGAATTTGTCTCATTCTCTTGTACTTTTCTCCATTAAGAAAACTGACCTTTAATTCAAGCCTCATTTTATGAATGAGGAAACTGACTCAGAGAGATTAACAATTGGCTCCAAAGTGACAAAGCACAGCAGTACTCTGGGGACCCGGGAGCTAAATTGCACTGAGGGCTTATTGGAGACCAGGCACAGTGAGGAACACTTTATGGGCAGTGCCTCAGCCCTCATCACGATCCTATAAGGGAGAGACGTGCCTGTCTCCATTTCAGAATTAAGAAAACCAAGGCAGAGATGCAAATGAACGTCCGTGAGGTCATTTAGCAAGAATGCAGGACAGCTGGGTTTGGAATGCACGGTGCATTTGTGCAGTCAGACACCACCGCTCACTAGTGATGTAAGTTCGGCCGTGTGGCAGCCTTTCTGCTTCCAGATGGACTCTCTAGTTAAAGCCCGACCAAGAGCGGCACGCGGTGGAGTTCCCAAGCCCTCCCTTCTCCTCCCCTAATCTCCCTGTTGCACGGGTGAGGGTTAGCAGTCCATCAGGGCCCTGGCTGACTGATATGTACGAAAGAGTAAGAAGTGCAGCACGGAACCCTAAGCCCTGGCATTCATCTTACTGCACGCTGATGAAGGCGAGCTCTTGGACAGTCTAATTCACTTTGTTTCTGCTCATTAAGCAAAGACTTTTTCCTGTCCATCTGAAACCAACTTTAACCTGTGAATTGAGTGGAGCCAAAGGTTTATGATTTTGTAGGGAACGTCTTATACTCTTGTCCTTGTGCTAAATGGACACATGAGGGTTATGACTGTGGGATTCGTGTCCATTGACCCAGGGCAGCGAAAGTCTCTGCAACAGCCTTGGCCGGACTCAGAGCTCACTTCTTCCACGGAGGAGTCTGAGACTCTGGCTCCAGTAACCGCAGAACTCTGAAACTAACTCCCCCCAACGCAACCCCTACCTCGCACACCAAATAACTTTGCTCCCAAGTTTAAAGTGGGTGAAGAGAGAGGCCCAAGAGTGGCTGTGGGTCGCTCAGCGTATCCCCCAGCCTGTCCACATGGGGCTAATGTTGGAGTCCCCATGCCTGCATCCTATTGAGCCCCCTGAATAGCTCAGAGCCTGACTATCTGGTTTGCATTCTCAGAACAGAGAGAAGGAAAAAGGTCTGCAGAGAGGCTTTTTAAAGGACACCTTGTGGAGGCTGGTCCCGCCAGACTGCACCTAGGAGATGGCCAGGCAGCATGACAGGAGGAAGACAGGAAAGAAGCCTCGACGAAGAGTGAGGCCACCACGTTCCAGCACTATCCCCAGGCTGCCTCTCACTTGAAATCAAAAGTTAGAAATGATTAAGCTTAGTGAGGGAGGCATGTCGAAAGCTGAGACAGGCCAAATGCTCGGCTTCTTGTGCCAAACAGTTAGCCAAGTTGTGAATGCAAAGGAAAAGTTCTTGAAGGAAATTGAAAGTGCTACTCCAGTGAACACACTAAAGATAAGAAAGCACAACAGCCTTACAGCTGATATGGAGAAAGTTTTATGGTCTGTATAGAAGATCAAACCAGCCATAACATTCCCTGGAGCCAAAGCCAATCCAGAGCAACGCCCTAACTCTCTTCAGTTCCATGAAGGCTGAGAGAGGTGAGGAAACTGCAGAAGAAAAGTTTGAAGCTAGTAGAGGCTGATTCATGAGGCTGAAGGAAAAAAGCTGAGTCTCCATAACTTAAAAGTTCAAGGTGAAGAAGCAAGTGCTGATGTGGAAGCTGCAGCAAGTTATCCAGAAGATGTAGCTAAGACAATTGATGAAAAGTGGCTACACTAAACAACAGCTTTCAGTGTAGACAAAACTGCCTTCTCTTGGAAGAAGATGCCATCTAGGACTTTCATAGCGAAGGAGGAAAGCTGATGCCTGGCTTCAAAGCTTCAAAGACAGGCTGACTTTCTTATTAGGGGCTGGTGATTTTAAGTAGAAGTCCATACTCATTTACCATTCTGGAAATCCTAGGGCCCTTAAGAATGGTGATAAATCAACACTGTCTATGCTTTATAAATGGAAAAACAAAGCCTGGATGACAGCGCATCTGTTTACAGCCTCGTGTAAACAACCACTGCTGAGACCTACTGCTCATAAAAGATTCCTTTTAAAATACTACTGCTCATTGATAATGTACCTCATTTACCAAGAGCTCTGATGAAAATATACAAGATTAATGTTGCTTTCATGCCTGCTGTGGTAGTTTGAGCATTTTGTGAACCCCAGAAAAAATTACATCCTTAGAATGAATCCATTCCTGAGGGTGTGAACCTACTGTAGACAGACCTTTTGATTAGATTACTTCAGTAAAGCATGACCCAGGGTGGGTCCTAATCCATTTACTGGAGTCCTTTATAAACAGGATGAATATGGAGAGACACAGAGAGAGAAACCCACAGGAGCAGAGAGAAGGCATGAGAGAAAGGAGCTGAAATCAACAGAAGCCGGTAGAGAGGAAGCTAGAAGCTGAAGCAACGAAACCTGGAAGAGAAGGGAGAGACCAGCAGATGTCTCCATGTGCCAGTCTTCAGAGAGGAAGCATCATCTGATGATGCCTTGATTTGGACACTTTTGTGGCCTCAGAACTGTACTTTTTTTTTTTTTTTTAAGATTTTATTTATTTATCCCTCCTTGCTGCTTGTGCTCGCTTGTCCATTTGCTGTACGTTTTTCTGTGTCTGCTTGTCTCCCTTTGTTGGGTCGTCCTGCTGCATCAGCTCACTGTGCCAAGCGGGCTGGCTTGCCTTCACCAGGAGGCCCAGGGAATCGAACCCGGGGCCTCCCATATGGTAAACGGGAGCCCTATCAATTGAGCCACATCCGCTTCCAGAACTGTACTCTTTTAACCTTATAAATTCTCAGTGTAAAAGCCAACCCATTTCTGGTATATTAGTTTTGGCAGCTTTTAGCAAACTAAAACACCTGCTTACACAACATCTATTCTTCATCCCATGGATCAAGGAGTCATTTCAACTTTCAAGTCTTATGATTTAAGAAATGCACTTCATAAGGCTATGCCTGCCATAGATAGTGATTTCTCTGATGGATTTAGGCAAAGACAATTGAAAACCTTCTGAAAAGGATTCACCATTTTAGATGCCATTAAGAACATTATTGATTCATGGGAGAAGATCAAAATGACATTAATAGGAGTTTTGAAGAAGTTGATTCCAACACTCATGGATGACTTTGAGGGGTTCAAGACTTCATGGAGGAAGTAACTGCAGATGTGGTGGGAAGAGCAGGAGAACTAGGATTAGAAGTGGAGTCTGAAGATGTGACTGAACTGCTGCAATCTCAGGGAAAAAACTTTCATGGGTGAGGAGTTGCTTCTTACAGATGAGGAAAGAAAGTGGTTTCTTGAGATGGAACCCACTCCTGGTGAAGATACTGTGAACGTTGAAAATGACAAAGGAGGGAAGCGGCTGTGGCTCAATCAGTAGGGCTCCCGTTTACCATATGGGAGGCCCCGGGTTCGGTTCCCGGGACCTCCTGGTGAATGCAAGCCCGCCCGCACGGCGTGGTTAGCTGACCCAGCGAGCACAAGCAGCAAGGGGGGAATAAATGAATAAATAAATAAAATCTTTAAAAAAAAAAAAAAAAAGAAAATGACAAAGGATTTAGAATATTACATGAACTTAGTTGATAAAGCAGTGGCAGGGTTTGAGAGGGATGACTACAATTTGGAAAGGAACTCTACTGTGCGTAAAATGCTATCAAACAGCATCACATGCCACAAAGAAATCTTTTGTGAAAGGAAGAGTCAGTAGATGTGACAAACTTCACTGTTGTCTTACTCTGAGACATTGCCAGCCACCCAACCCTCAGCCACCAACACCCTCATCAGTCAGCAGCCATCAACGTGGTGGCAAGACCCCCCACCAGCACAAAGATGACAACTCCCTGAAGCCTCAGTGATGGTTAGCATTTTTTAGCAATCAGTATTTTTAATTAAGGTATGTGCATTGTCTTTTTAGTCATAATGCTACTGCACACTTAAGAACCTACAGTATAGTGCAACATAAGTTTTATATGCACTGGGAAACAAAAAAAAACATTGTGTGACTCACTTTATTGCAATATTTGCTTTATTGCAGTGGTCTGGAACTGAATCTGCAATATCTCTGAGGAATGCCTGTGCAATTCAAATTCAGAAGTAAAGTATATTAACTGGCATTTAAGAATCAGGCACAACAATCAAGATTTTATGTGGGAAAGAGATGGACATACACTACATCAGTCAGGTCCCAGAAGGAAACAGAAGGCATCCTCAAAAGGGTTAAACTGAAGACAGTTTGGTGCAGACACTATTTAGAGGTGCACGCAGAATACTGGCAAGGTGATGCACCCAGAGGCTGGCAACAGCTGGAGATGGGGGAAACCATTACTGCCTCTAAGTCTAAATAGCAAGGGGAGGACACTGTGTCAAAAGAAGATGTGCGAGGGAAGCCAATGTGGCTCGAGCAGTTGGGCACCCGCCTATCACACGGGAGGTCCCGGGTTCAGTTCCCAGTGCCTCCTAAAGAAGACAAGCAAGACAGCAAGCTGACGTGATGGGCTGGTGTGACCAGCTGACGCAACAAGATGATGCAACTAAGAAATACAACAAGGAAACACAATGAGAGACATAACAAGCGGGGAGCGGAGGTGGCTCAAGCCACTGGGTACCTCCCTCCCACACAGAAGGTCCTGGGTTGGGTACCCGGTGCCTCCTAAAAAAGATGACAAGCAGACAGCGAGAGCAAACAATGAGGGAGAGGGGAAGAATTAAATAAAATCTTAAATAAATAAAAAAAATTATTTTCTTTAACAATAAAAAAAGATGTGTGAGCTGAAACCATGAAAGCAAGCTGCCCTTGGGGAGCTTAGAAAAATCAGCCATCGCCAGAACTTCTGCAAGGTTGTAAGGATAGTGAGGGGGACAAATACTCTAACTCTCTCTCCTGCTGCCTTCTGATCCCACCACTGCCTCCACTGGCATAAATGAAGGCACAGTGAAGTTCATTTAGGTCAGCCTCCTGATACAGAGCAGGGCAGAGAATGAATTAGAGGCAGGCAGAGAAGGGAGGACACACATACATGTTCTTATACATTATACACTCAGCACATACATTTGAGATATATATATCTTTGACTTTTCAAAAAAAAGATCATGGATCCTTTAGCATAGCCTAACAAAAAAAAAAACAAAAAAATTGTCTCGTAATATTAACCATTCTGAGGAACGTGTATCCTGCAAATGCTGTGGAACTGAATATTTATTTCCTTGTGAGTATTATGACTGTTACCAAAGGACTCAAACCAAATTTAGGACTCAAAATTGATCATGTTGAGAAAGGGACTCATTTGGTTCCAGTTTGTAATATGAGAAGTATAGAAGAAGAGAGAATTAAATATGGAAATCATAAATGCTTTTCTAACAGGGTTATGCTATATTGTAACACTAAATGTCTTTTTCTTTCTCTTAAAAAATTAAGTATTTTATCACTGATTTTGTCATTTCTCAATATTTGAATATTTTATTTTAACCATTTTATGTTGTAAATTTGTTTTTTGTCCTAGACATTTTATCCAGAATTTTACCTGCATCTATAATCTAAAAAATGGGAACTAGAGTGTCCCACTTGCTGTATAAGAGCAAAAAGCTCATTTAGCGATATAGTTATTTCAGTATTTATTTCTATTATGGAATCCCTGGGGTTCGGAATATAACTTTGTACATGAAAATATTTAATATGTATGTGAAACATGAAAAAAAAGATTATGTGTTCTACAGAAGAGCTTCACCACAGAATTCATCTTCAAGTAAACAACAAAGTCTTCTATAGTATATCTCCAACATAATTTATAAAAACAACATTATTTAAATTTCAGTAACTTCTACAGAATGCTTATATCATTTAAGGCACAGTATATTTGCTTACATAGGATCTAACGAGTGCAACTTATAAGAAGACAATCCACTAACCAGACAAAATTGTTTCCTAACAATTTACCTTAATCTTCTCTATCCTCACAGGTCCCTAAATTTCCTTAGATAAAACAAACTCCAAAGTTTCCACACTAAAGCATTTTTCTAGTTATATTTTCTATTGGTTGGCAATTAAAACAAGAATCCCAGAGGTCAGCCAAAAGTCTATAGTTAAAAGTCAATCACTAATGAAAGACATATATTCTTTCTAGATTCTAGTGTAATAAGACATGCTATAAAAATTACCTGGTTAATGGCAGTTGTCAGGGGGAATTTCAGGGATCTTCATTTCAAACAGCAATTCCCTGCCAACTAATGCTTAACCTCTAACAGTGATCCCTGGAAAAAGTTCCAAAAATATTCGAGCCTTCAGAGAGTCTTTTTTTTTTAGGAAGTACTGGAGATTGAACCCAGGACCTCGTACATGGGAAGCAGGTGCTCAACCACTGGTCAGGAATCTAAATTGGGATGAGAATTCACACCCCTCCTAGAGGGAGCAGTAGGGGTATAAGGCATGAGGGAGAAGAAGAGGAATGTTAAAAAATGTCTGGTGGTCACTTCCTAATTAGTGACCCCATGTCTGAGATTTCTTGGGACAGTTTCAGTTTCAGAAATTCTAGCCCATACTACTGAAATGTCCAGCCCTGGGAAAACAGTTTTACAAATTATGGTACTTTCACATTATGGGCGAATATGCTACCATTACAATTAATGAGTCTGTAATAACATGAAAAGTCCTTGTGCTTATTCATTCACAAGAACGTCTGAATCTCTATCGGATACCAAAGATGCTGTAAGAGTGCTGAGCATAGTGATGGATTACGTAGTCTGGAGCATACATGTACCAACCGTACCCTCCTTTTAGGGTTGTTGTGAGGATTAGATAACCTAATACGTACAGAGCTTATAATAGTCCCTGGCAAATAGTAAGTGCTCAAGCAATCTTAGTTATGTTATAATATGAAGTGTCCATCCTTAAAGTCGTGGTTTAGTAAGATACAGATACAAACAGGAAAGCAATATTCCAATGCTAAGTGCAATTAAGGGCTTCCCTTCAGGCTAACATTACATTAGGAAGGGAACAGATCAGGGGGGCCTTTCCATTCATAAAAAGAGTGTGTCATTGCCACTTGAGTCAGACGAGTGAAAACAGGAATAGACAGGCCACTTTCTCCTACCATCTGTTCATCCTGGCACTACTGAGCACTTCCAGAGTTTATTTCATCTTCAAGGGTTCCCAAAGACTTGGGTGTGCAAGGGCAAAGGATGAAAGACAGAGAAAACAATACCAAGTGTGCAGGGAGACGTGCCAGCCTCAACAATCACAGGTGTGACTGAAAACTCATTCTCAGCTTTTCACAGGCTGGAATGCAGGAGATTTCTTCAATGGCTCGTGGGATTTAAGAGCAGTCTTCACTTCTGTGACAGTATGTTTGCATGCGGGATCAGCTAGCAATCTCCAAAGCAAGGAACCCCCTTTCATCCCCCAAATGATTCACTAGTTATTTCTTCCTTTGAAGGTAAAAGAGAGAATAAAATTACTTTCATATGCGTAGTAAATAAAAGCATGGTAAAGAATCCTACTTGGAATCAGAATGAGAAATCAAGCAGCTCAAATCTCTCAGAAAAATGAGTCCATGGCCTACAGAAAGTCTTTTTGAAGATGAGGTGACACATAAATAAGTATCAACCTGTATCAATTAAGCAGCAAATGATACCAAATCCTGAATCAAAATGGCTTCAACAAGGAGGAAATTAATCATCGTATATGACAAGAAATGCAGAGAAAGGCAGGGCTCAAGTCCAGCTTCTCTGTGATTCTCTGGGCTCTGCTTTCTGTGTATTGGCTTCATCCTAGGCTGGAGGCAAGATTTTGAAAGCAGTTCCAGACTGCAAGGTGTTGGAAAAAGCAAGGGACCTATCTATTTTTGTGTCTTTTTCTTGGTAATGAGCAAATGTTCCTTCATACCTTATTGGCCCAACTTGGATCACATACTCTTTCCTAAAATCACCTCTGGCAGGTAGAATGGAATTATCTTGACTGGAGGGGGCTACACATCTCAGAGAATGGATGCCGCAGAGTCCACATGATCACATATCACCCGCTGGGCTTCTGGTGATGACCAAAGAAGTAAATGAACGTAACTATATTTCAAAGAAATTAACATGCTGGACAGTTAACCTTACAGAGAAGACCTTGATAAGCTAGAACCTCAAACACTTTCAGAAATGGCTTCTGCCTGGTATTCCATAATTAATGACTGATGGAGAAGACTAGCATACCTAATATAAATGCCCAATAATCACTGTATTCAGGGTCTGTGGCATGTCTAATTATTACTGGAGAGATGAGAGTGCAACGTGGCCTATCTGCATTTCAGCCACACATGGTCACTTGAAGTAGCAGGGTATAAACACAGAAAGAACTGCAAGGAGGGACCTGGGGCCAGGTGGGAGCTTCCGGCAGGGAGACTCACCAGGAAACATGATGGACTGAGAGTCAAGGAATTTAAAAGAGGGCAGGTGCTAAAGATAGAAAGGACAGAAGATACCATAACTGTAATAAAATGTTGGAAGCTGGAAAGCAGATGAACAGTGCTAAGTGACTTAGCAGATGAGAGAAAGCTGAAACCTAGCCCAGCGGTGCGGGAAGGCCGGATGCAGGCTGGGATTCAGGCCACAGAGCTCCAGAGAACCTCCAGGACTGGGGGCACCAGGCACCGAGGGTGCACGAAGCAGCCAGACCCCCACATCACCTCCTGCGGTCCCAGCTCCCAGGTCACTCTGTCCTGCAGTCTGTTTACTCTGCTGCATCTGAACAACTCTTGACGTGGACACACCAGGTGTCTTGAGGGTGGGGCGACTGCTTTAGAAACAGGGGAGTAAGAACGTTTAGACTTCTCGTCTCCTTCCCTCCATTGGCTCTCCGAATGCCCCAGTCCACCAGTTCCCCTCAGTATGGGGCACTTCTCATCAGTTGGTTGGTTTCCCCAGGGAGGAGAGGCCTCCCACTGCCAGGTGTGAGTGCCCCAGGGACACTGCCCAGCAGGCCAGTCCTAGGGCAGTTCTCAGCGCTGGCTGCACATTTGAATCTGCTGGGGGAGCTTCGAATAATTGTTCATATCTGGGTCCTACCAAGATTGTCATCCAGCAAATACGTACGGAAAATCTATTGTGTACTAGGCATTGTTATAGATTCTGAGACACTGCTCTAGGTCCCTTTTCGTAAGAGGAATTATTCCTGATTCTAAGCCTATCTGTGTTTACAGATCTTTCCAATTAGCTTTTCAGTGATTGCTCAAGAATCATCAGACATTTGAGGAAAGCCTTTAGCATGAAAGACAGAAATAAAAATAAATCAGAGGAACAGAAATAGTGCAGGGAATAGAAGAAAACTTCAAAGAGGTTCTAATTGAGATCAGCAGAGAGTTTGAGATTTTCATCCATGAAACAAGAACTGGAGGCTATTAAAAAGAAGAACTCAGTTTTTAAACAGTTCTTGGAAATGAGCAATTTTATGGCAGAAATGAAATTTCAATATATGAATTGGAAGACATATTGAGGAAATTTCTCAGGAAGTAAATTCTCTTTAAAGAACATAGAAACTAAGAGAAAAAGTAAGAGAGTTAGAAATTCAATCCATGAGGGCCCTATTCCAAGTAGTAGACATACTATAGACAGGGTGGGAAATTATTTCTTTAAAATTTCAGAAAACTGCTCAGAAGTGAAAGATATGACTTTCCAAATTGAGAGGGTCCATTGAAAGCCTAGTAAAATGGACAAAAGCCGGACTCACATCAAGTAATGAAATTCCATGGCAAAGAGAAAGGACATTACAACTGACAAGAGAAAATCCTAAAAAACTTTCAGAGAGGGGTTAAATAGTTACATTCAACACGTCAGGAATTAGAATGGCATCAGTCATTCAATATTTAAACCTGGAAGGGTAATTCTTTCCAAATGCTGAGGGAAATGGATCAAATCTGGAAGATCCCAAAATACCTACTTCCCATGGACTCTTTCTCAGAGGTTCTGGAAGATGTGTTTCACCAAAATGGAAGCATAAACAAAGAAAGAGGAAAAGAATGGATCTAGGAAACAGGGATGTCAGATCAGAAAGAGGCAAAGTAAATCCCCAGCATGATGATGGCTGTGCCCACAGGCCTCAAGAGCAGCAAATCCAGAACTGAGCAGGACAGAGGGCTCCATGAGCGAGATGGACCATGTGTAGCAGTAAGCTTGCTACTTGTTGTTTAGAATTATAGACAGAGTTGAAAGTGGTTGTCTCTGGGTCACAGCAGTTGAGGTGGTCAAGGGTGGGGTAAGTGACTGCGGTTTCTAGTTCTAAGCCTTATTTTTAAAAATGTGACTTTTTCAATTATGTATGTATATAATTTTGATAAGGAAGGAAGGAAAGCTCAGGCTATGTATCAGTTCTGGAAAGAGAGACCAAGCAAGGATCAGGAAAAGGTTCTTGAGCAGCTTCCTGGAGGACACACTCTCTAGAAAGCAGGGCAAAGGCACTCAGTCAAACCCATGGGAAAGAGAAGATGTGATGAAGAAGGCAGAGCCAAGCAAGTAGCAGAGCAGTGAGAAGAGAACTTCTTGTTCCGGGAACAGGCCGGAATTGGGTCACTATTTCCCTTCAAAGAAACAATTCCTGAGTGTGACCTGCTTGGAGCTTATAGGGGACAGCAAAAGGAACAGCAGCTTGAAGGAAGCCCTACTACGTGCCATGTGCGGTGTTGGGTAACTAATAGAAGTGAGGAGGCAAAGAGAAAGGCAGTTGGCTAACTTTGGTGCTATTTACGTTGTCTTCCTTTTATCCTAGATTAAGGAGAGGTTCAGCATATCTCCCTGGACACTCCTACACAGCATGGAACAGGACTGAAATCCCGAGTCCTCACGGGCTTCCCCAGTCACTTTCTCATGTACATCATAGTTCCAGTCCTTCTATCCATAGCCCATTCTGAGAAGTCTTTTTCTTTAGAACAGGGGCTCTTAACCTTTTTTGTTCCATGGACCCCTTTGCCAGTCAGGTGAAAACCACAGACCCCTTACTAAGTCCACACTATACTGTGTATTATCTAATACATATATCACACCTGCACCAACACATCCCCAGGAGAATAATGATTTTTTGAATTTCAGTTCAAGCTCACGGACCCCTGGTTAAAACCCTTGCTTCAGAACAGGACTGATGCCAGCTTTCCCCAAAGCCCACTCTGCCTACCAGTGAGTCCCCACTGCTGCCCCCTAGGGGCCGTGAGTTTGACTGCAGAGCCTGAAGGCACCTGAATGTTGGTGGGTCCTGCATGCTCTCAACTTCGTAAAATCTCAGCAAAAGAAGGCAGCTGCAAAGCATCTACAGGTTAGTGAGCGTTTAGTGGGCAAATTAATATTTGGAGGTGGGAAGGGCCCCTCGCACATTATTTTTCAATGCACCTACAATGTGAATTTAGAGTTGCAAAGACAGTTTAAGAACGAAATCCGAGAGTACTGTATTTTGTATAAAGATACTTCTATATTGTTTATAGACTTTAAGTTATCACCCCTCTGAGTTCAAACTCAGCCTGACCTATTTTTTTATTTTTATTTTTTTATTTGTTATATTTTTGTTTTTTCTCTCTTTCTCTTCCTTTATATATATAGACACACACACATACATATTTTTTAGTTTTTCTTCTAGCATGACCTATTTTTATAAAAAGGGTTTACTGTTTATATTTGCAGAATTGTTTCTCCCAGAACTGGTTCCCAAGGTGACAGTTGTCATTGCCTCCTTCTCACCCTCCATGAGACAAAATTGACTTCATTTCACTCCTAGTATTTATAAACAGCCTACTAGAGAGTAGCTACAAGATAGAAAATGACACTCTGTCACTCTTTCTAAACATCCTCCATCTTTAAAAATCTTTGATTTGTGGATACTACCATGAAAACATTTTGTGAATCAGTTGTGGGGATGTTGTCCAAACAAGTTGTTTGGTAGTTTTGGACACAGATCTGTCCCCAAAGGAAATCATGACCTCCTGTGGGATCATAAAGTTCCCGCTCACAGAGAGACAGCTTTGCTGGGTCCCAGATTCATTCCCAGGACAGTATGACAGACGCCTGGGCTTCTGGCCCTGCGCCCCCACCCCCTGCCCTCTTGGGTTTCAGTAGCACCTCATATCCCAGGCGTCTGGAAGAACCACGGCTCTTTCAGGGTTGATCCCTTGTGCCTCCCTGACAAAAAGCTCCACCTTCCCTGTGCATTGCACAAATCCGGGGCACCTCCTTTGGTCCTGTACTTGACAAGCCAATTCCAAGGCAGTTACTCTTCCCGAGGAACAGAAGTAAACACAAAAAGGCAAAGCAAAACACCCAAGCGATCTGTTAGAGGAGTAAAGTAGAAAGTGAGATTGCTCTGTTTCCCCGATGATGCGGCTGAATTTCCACATTTTACGATTTAGCCTCAATCTGCATCCCCAACTCAGACCAGGAAGCCTGAGGTGTTTTGCTAGTTTGTTAAACAGATCCTTACCTCCAGCTCTGAAGTCACCTTCCCAGGCTTCCTCTGGGATCCCCGAGCCTCAGCTTCCGGGGAGTCTCCGTCGCGAGCAGCTGACCTCCGGGTAATCGGCTCCCGCAGGCTTGGTAACCCTCAGGGTCTGATCCTAATCACCTGCTGGCGCTCCCGCCCCGCGCGCGGGCGGCGGGTCAGCGCGGGCTCCCCGCCAGGGCCGCGCCCCTCCTCGCCGTCCTCCCGGCGGCTGCAAGCCGTCCTTCTGGAGCCCGGCTCCTGCAGGGGCTCCCGTCCGTAGGCTACATGTCCGGGGGAGGACCCCTCCTCCCTCCTCCAGGCCCCGGTCGAGGAGGTTAGGAAAAGACTGTAATGCAATCCTAACTCGGCCCGTCGTCACTCCCCTGGCTCACTTGTCAAAACTCACAGCATTCCAGAACCCCTTCCCCGCTCACTCCCCTTGCAGGGAAAAGGAAACCGCCCCGGGGAGGATTTCGGGGAGTTTGGGGTTTCTGATTCAGACACCTTTGTTTACTTCAAGCGCTCCGGACCTTCCAGCGGTAACCTCGGTTTGGAGGAGAAAATGTTCAACACAGATACCCTCGCCCTGGTCAAGAGTTCTCCCTCCGAGCCACCGCTAGAAATTCCACCTCCCCAAGCTCAGTTCATTTCCTAACCGCGCCGTTTCATAATCAGCAGCAGCACGGGGGGCGCCAAACTAAAACACAACCATTACACCGGGCAAGATGTCAGGAAACTTTCCAGAAATCTCCGCAGAATCTGCTGGAGTAACCAAAGTCACCACTTCTGAATTACAATCGCCGGTGACTGCACAATTTAAGCATTTCCTTTACACCTTCTTCCACTCCCCGCGCCCCTCCCGTCGCCCCTCCCAGCTCCTGCAGGGTTCGGTCAACAAGTCATAGCCCCCCCCCCACTCCCACCCCCGCCCCAGAGGCCTGAATGGGCTTGGGCTGTGGAGCCATTTCTCCTGCAAACTGATGAGGAAATCCACGAGGCAGAGTTGTTTACATCACACCCACTGAAGGCTTCCTGTCTTAAATTAATGGGAATACAAATAAGACAGGAAAAGAGTGTTTGCTTTTCTTAAAGCAGGAGAGCGGCCTGGCAGAGAGGGAGGGAGGCACCCTGCATTTTCATTGTGTGACAAGGTTTCTCTTCAGAAGTTCTGTTTTATTTTATTCTAGTTTTCTGCCTCTAACACTTGTTGAAAAGTCAAAGCATTGCTGTGCCAAACCTCAAGCCATTAAAGAACTTGTGCTCAAAACACATTTTCACCTGGCTTTGAGAGTGAGCCAAGTTGGAGCTCTCACGGGGAACTAGGGGTGTGGAGAACGCCCGTGATTGTGGCACAGATTTCAGCATCAACAAGCAAACAAACCAAATCCCTGGGCCTCCTGGGCCTCTGCAGACAGGCACACACATTCGCCCCACTCCTTGGAGTTCGTTCCAGAATCTTGTGGTGGCCACACTCCCCACCTCTGTTTTTCTAAGCTATGGTTTTCTTCCCAGGTACACGGCAGCCCCTAAAAGTAAATTAGTTTTGCAATGGATAGATTTGGTGGAATTCCAAGCAATTAATTAAAATGGAAAGATGAAAGAAGGCTTCAATTCCCCATCCCATTACTGCCTCTGGAATGGGAAATTATAGAGCCTTGGAGGGTCTAACCTCTGTCCAGGCCCTGCTGGAAATCCCCACTCTCAGAAGCAGCCTGCAGAGTGCATGGTAAAGAATCATCCTAAGTACCAGCCCTGGAATTACCCCCAGGTGCGTCATTCAGGTCTGCAAGAGGACCAGGCTGGGGCATGCCTTCTTTGGAAGTATGGGAAGAAAACAAAACCCTTTAAAACACTACATGCATCCAGTGAGGACATGTCTTGCAAGCCAGTGCTCAAAATACCCTCAATTTCTGGGCCAAAGCAAGTTAGGCTGACGATTTTTAGAAAAAGCCAAGTCTAGCAGAATTCCTTAATAGAAAGTATCTGTCTGACAAATATAAGGGTTTCAATAAATGTGGCCTTTCACACCCCCTTTTCCCATTCTTCTGCCATGGGGCAGGAGAGCTCATGAATTCACTAGCATACTTTTATGTAGCATCTCTGTATCGGATAAATTTTATGGCAGTTAGATTCAAATTGAATTATTTTCAAATCATATTTTCTCAAGTGCTCCTTATCTTGCTTTCCGGTTGGTTTTTCCATGAATAGTGTCCTAATACTTCAGTTTCTTTCTCTACTCCTTCATTCTGGAATGTACTTTTATGCTGTGTAAATCAATACTGTTTAGTGTAAACCTATGCTTTTAAGTATAACACAAATAAATATTCCTCCTCCCCCTTTGTTGCTCAGCTAAGTTTAGCATGTGCGTGTGCAGGGAATTAAACATTTGACCACATCTGTATGATATCTTAATTTCAGGAAAGCATTTGAATGCATATGACATTCTCATCAGCAGGCCAGAAAGATATGATCGGGTGGGTCTTTTCCCTCACTGGGTTTCACAGTCGACTGGAAAAGTGATCAGTAGCTCAGTAAACAAAGGGGTGCTTGAAATGTGGCCTACGATTTTATCCTGGGTCTGGTTTAAATAATACTTGATTGAAATTGCTATATGCACAATCAATGTCTACAAATAACATTAATTTGAGTGGAAACTGCTGATAGGTTAAGAGAATCCAAAGTGGCTTCAACACATTAAGGAAATGGTTCATTAAAAACAGTTTAGGGGAGTGGGTGTAGCCCAGTGGTTGAGCTTTTGCTTCCCATGTACAAGATCCTGGGTTCAATCCCTGGAACCTCCCAAAAAAGAAACAACAACAACAAAAACAGCTTTAGAGTTCAGCATGATGGCTGATTACAAAGCAATATCTGAGGGGCGATGATGAAAATGACAGATCCATATGGGGCTTAATATCTAGATTTACATGAAAAATGGAAAAAGACATGAGGATCACAGTAGACCCATGCATTTATCCGAATCTGCATGTTGTGCTAATAGGCAACACAATACTCATATGAATTTATATTAGTGGGAGTTCAATGTGAAAGGGAAGTGCTCCCCTCCTCCCTCCACCATAATAAGAATTTGTCCAGTTTGAAGCCCCTTATTTTAAGGGAAATGTTGGAGACACTGGAAAGGTTCCAAAGGAGAACCAAAATGATTAAAGAGACAGAAAAGAACCTATGGGGGAAGGTTAAGGGATTTGCATTTGTTTAGTCTAGAGAGAAAAAGTGCCTAAAGGCAAACATAACAGTCTTCCTCTATTTGAAGGGTTATTATAAAAAGATACTGACCAGCTGTTCCTCATCTCAACAGAAGACAGAAGAGGTAAAAGCTTCAAAGTGCCACATTCAAATTTGGGTCAGACATAAAGAAGACTTGCTGGATCGTAACTGACTTGACATTAAAATAGTCTGGTATGGCATTGCTGTGCAATATTCACCTATAAGACAAGGCTCAAGAACTCCTTTCATCATCTTCTCGGGCTACAGTTAGTCTATCAAATGTGGGAACCTCCGTGTTCACTAGCTCACAAATAAGGTGCCACGAGATTGTAATACTCTCCACAAACTGGCCCCACCTCAGTGGAACTTTGTTTTTTCTATGGGGGTGGGAATCTCCCAGAATATGTCCAACTTCAGACACTGATGAAATGATACAATATATTTGATCAATCCACTCCTATATATTGTTTCTATGTACAGGAAGCATTGCTTTTTGGATAGTAGTTGATGATGACAACAGAAATAGTTATGAATTATTAAGATCTTACTATACTTAACAATGGGCATTGTGCTAAATACTTAATGTAGATTACCTATTTCATTTATTTTTCTGCAATTACCCCGTGAGGTGGGAGTAATTATTCTAACATGAGGAAACTGAGTTACAGAGAGGTTAAGAAACACGGCTAATAAAGATTGCAGTCACAATTCAAACCCATTTAATCTGACTCAAAAGGGTATGCTTAATCATTACACTATAACCTTCCATCATTAAGTATTTTCAGCTCCTGGGATGGAGGAAACGTTGCAAAAGAAAGTCATTCTCTGTTGGCCCAGGCTTGGGAACTGATTAAAAAACAGGCCATCCATAGGTTTACATCGACTGCAGGACACAATCATTTTTTCTCTACATGGCAGAGCCTGAGAAGGCCTGACATTGGCTTCTGATCTGGATCTCCCACAATGCTGAAGAATCCAATCAAGTTCCTCCTCTAGTTTCTTAATCAGAAAAATGTAGTAATTCGTCTAAACTTCAACCTTGCAACTAGTAGGTCTTCAATGACTGTTGAGTGAATGAAAACAAATGCATCATGACTGTAGAGTCCCAAGAGGAAAAAAGCTGAAGTGTCTCTGGCATGCTGGCGGTCCAGGCTCTCGGTCCATCGTTTCTATGGGTCTCTCATCAGATGTCCCCAGTAGTACTAAAATCCAACTCTTTCTATTAATTTAGCATCCACGAGAAAGGCACATGGATGGGTCACATATTTTCCCTATGTCAATTACTTTTAGATCAAAACAAGATTTTTAAAGAGGTTTATTGAGTGCTGTTGTATCAATGGTAGGACGATTCACGAGAGAAACAGACATCAAAATGATTTTTAGAAAGGCAAATGAACTACACATAAACAAAAAATAAAAAGCCTTGATCTAAATTACTCCAAAGGACAGATATTTTCTCAATAGGACAATTTATCCTGTGTCTATAAACAGAGAAGGGCATAATTACACAAGTGTTTGCTAACAGATCTAAACCTTATGTAGCTATAAAAAGCTGGAGAGAGGAAGAAAGCGGAAATTCCCAGGAGAAGATCCCCAACCACATCCAGGGCCATCAGATCTCCATAAATACAAAACCCAGCAGTGGCACCAAGTGAAGCATGAGAAGAAACCTCAGGATTTTGACACAAGCCACAGAATAAATAACTTGGGTTGTCCTGAAACTAAACAATGACAATTCTAGCCAATAAACTTTCAGCTGACACACGGGCAGCGTGGTGACTTGCTGTGTTCCAGATGTAGTTAATAGAAACATGATGCTAGGAATACAAAAGGTATTTAGTCAATGTTGATTGAATGAATGGATGAGTGAATGAATGCCTGAACAGATGCTCACGTGGCCTCTTTCTCCCTTTTCCCATTGGAAAAATGCCTGAAACCCAAAGCCCCCACACAGAGGTTGAACCACATGACATTGGCACTCTGACCACTGTTAATGGAACCACAGACTGATTTCTGACCCAAAGGTACCAGTTGGTGAGTTTGCTACGAGCCCAGGAAGGGCAATTGTGGTACATGTGGAACATCTTGCAGGCCTCGATTCAAAAGCTCCCACCATGTACCATATAGATTATAAACTTTAATTGAAGTCTAACAGAATCAAGTACTAAAAAGCCAGCATCTCTTGAGCACTTACTGGATGCCAGGTTCTGTTCTAAGCCCTTTACATATTAATGCATTAAATCCTTACTACAAACTAAAGAATAAGTACTATTATTACTAACCCATTTTTTACAGGTAAGGACACTGGCCCAAAAAATTACCTAATTAGTCCATGGTCTAATTACTAGCTTAGTAACTAGAAAAATGAGAATTCAAACGCAGTCCATCAGGAACCAGCTCTTGCTCTTCAAGGCTCCCCAACACTACCTGAACAGATCTTACCTCCTGCTGCTCCACAAAACACACTCACTGTTCCAGTTAAAGTGTTTACCCACAAACATGCAAAGAACATTCTAAAATCTGAGGGATGTGTTCTGACCTCCCCAGCTTACTCCCAACTCTCTCTTCTGAGTGTTCACACCACTTATTTGCCAATGAACACAGGAGCCGCTTGCCTGGTTCATACCATGTCGTTCTTCAGCTCCTTTGGGGATGGGACTGTGTGTGGTCTGTGAATGTAGTAGAATAATAAAGACCCAAGTATGTGCCTCAAACCCCATATTTTTTACCCATAGGACTCTGGGTGAATTGATTCTCTTTTCCATCTCTCATATTCAAACCATCTTCCTTAGGTTTGTTGAGGAGGGGGGTTTAGATGAAAAATGTATATGAAGTGTCTGGGACAATGCCTAATATCTTTTTTTTTTTTTTTTTTTTTTGATTTTACCGGGAGGTCGCGGGGATCGAACCCAGGTCCCTCCATATAGGAGACAGACACCCAACCATTTGAGAGCATCTGTCCCCAATGCCTAATATTTTAAGCCATGATCCTCAACCGGGAACTATTTTGCCCCTAAGGGACATTTGGCAATATCTAGAAATAGTTTTGATTGTGACAACTGTGGAGAGGGGTGCTACTGGCATCTAGTGGGTAGAGGCCATCAATGCTGCTAAACAGCCTACAACACACAGGACAGCCCCGCAACAAACAATTTTGGAGCCCAAAATGTCAACAGTGCCAACATTGAGAAACCCTGCTGTAAGTTATTTCAAGTCTATTAAAAATCTTTTAAGTTCTCATCTTCTTCCATTTTTTACAGTACTGTGCTCATAGTAGGTGTTCAATAAACCCTTGTTGCATAGACCTACGCATAAATAGAGTGAGTAAATGTATGAGTCCTAAGATATTTCACAAGTAAACACCTATATAGAAGTGGTGATCTAGTCATGCAAGGCATTTGAGAATGAGTTAATTAACCTTATAAACAGAACCTTTAAAAATCCATGCCCACAACCACTATACCAAGGAAGAGAGAGAGTCTGCAACTGCAAGCAAGAGAGTCCCATCCATCGGCCATAAGGGAATAAAGCCCCCTTTCAATTAGAGGTAGAGTGGGCATCACCATCCCAGAATACTCAGGATTGGGGCATGAACTATGGACTAGAGTGGACTTACTGGTATTCTACCACAGACTTTTTGTGATTCTAGCAATGGAAGAACTTACATCATTGATGTGGAGGCAGTGGCCACTGGAGGTTCTGAGGGCAGGGAGAGGGAAAACAGGTATAATATGGGGGCATTTTCAGGACTTGGGAATTGTCCTGAATGACATTGCAATGACAGATACAGTCCATTATATATCTTGCCATAACCTACAGAATTGTGTGGGAGAGTGTAAACTACAATGTAAACTTTAATCCATGCTTAGTGGCAATGCTCCAAAATGTGTTCATCAATTGCAATGAATGTACCATACTAATGAAGGGTGTTGTTAATGAGGGTAAATGTGGGAGGTGTGGGGAGCAGGGCATATGAGAATCCCCTATATTTTTTATATAACATTTATGTAATATAAATATCTTTAAAAAAAATTTTTTTAAATCCATAAAACCAATTAAAGGAATTCTGAAATAAACCCAATCTAACACTGGGAACCTGAGTTCCAGTGAAAGGAAAGTCAAAGTCAATCCTTGGAGCGCTCGAGAACTCAGACAAAGGCCAGCTAGCTGAGTGATTTGCTATTACCCTGCAAATGCTCCCTCATCTGATTCTAATCCTCACTCCAAAGAATGATACAATAAAAGGGTTTGAAGACCATGGAAGAATTTGTCCGACCTCTCATCCCTTTGCCTAGCACCCATCTGTGCAACCACCACACATATCCTGGGACCCTGATCTAAGGAACTCCCATTAGGACTGCTGATTGGAAAACCTGGTGGAAACAAAAAGGACATGCAGTCATTATCTGTAGCCTTCAACAGGGTCAGTAAAATCAGCTCCAAGAACTGGAAACCCAAGAGTAAAAGCTTACATTCTTGGATATTGCATAAATCACATTAACACAAACCAGAAGAGCAAAAATAAAATAAAATAAATATATATAGAAAGAAAAGATAATTACTTCCATCTTCCATTCTCCAGACTTGGTCGCAATATCTGCTTCCATTTCCATCTTTTTAACAGTCAGAATACATGAGTGATTTTGTATAGCAGTGTAACAGAAAATTTAAAACTTAACTATAGTCTCCAGTCATTTTTAAGCATCAAGCTACCTGTCCAGAATGGTGCAAAGCAAGACAGGTTCTTTCTTGCTTTAGGCCTCCGAACACACCTAAACTGGGGCTGTCCTTCCCACCCCAACCACCTACATCTGTCTAATTCCTACTCTTCTCTCCACACCTCCTCCAGAGACCTCACCCACTCCCTCCCCTATAATATATTCAGGGGCCTCCTTGGTGCTTCAGTAGCAACCCCACTGCTATGTACATGTCTGCTTACCATTTAGATTGTGAGCTCTTTTAAGGTGAGATCATGTGGCCTTATTTACTGTTTTATACCCAGGGCCTAGCACTGTGCCTGGCACATAACAGTTGTCTAGTGTTTTGTAGAATGAAATGAATATAAATCAGGAGACTTCCAAATGCATTTATTCATGGAACTATTTATTGAGTACCTACGATAAACCAGGTACAGGGGTAGGCACTAGGAAAACAACAGCAGACAATGTTTATTGGACATTAACTATGTACAAAGCATTGTGTCAACCCCCCAAAACCTATGTGGCTGACACTTATTATACCCATTTTACAGATGAAGAAGGATCTTGAGAGGCTTGAGCCACTCACATGGACCTTAAAGTGAAAGAATCTCTGACATTTAACTACCCAGTGGTCAATTTACATGAGCCTAACTAACACCCACTAAGAAGAGGTTATCTGTGAATTCACCCATGAGCTTTGCTGATGTTTTTCACCTTCTCAGGAATGTCTTTACCTACTCCTCCCACTGGTTGAAATATACTTTGATGAAGACTGTGATGCAAAAAGATGTCAACCATAATCTACACTCTAGTGAGCGTGTATTAACATTTGAAGGACACTTCTCAGGAGTCCACACTATGCAGCTGAAGAGGCAGGTGGCTGCAGGGAGCACTTGAAATATCATTATCTAAATCTGCAGCAGAAGGTTCTGATGTTTCCAAAATGGAGGTTAGGAATTTTTTTTTCATTTGTGGAATAAGAGATTTTTTGTGTATGGCTAGAAAGCTTAGTACAGGTACTAAGAATCTGATTAGTGCTTCAGCTCTGGAAATCCAAAAGGCTGAGGCTCCCCACACTTAACGGAAGATTCTGTCTCCAGACCTGATGATTAAATTAGCTGATTTTTCCCTCAGAGTACTGCTGCAGGTGCTGCCGAGTGACCCTCTCCTGGCAGGGGCTTGCTGGGGTGCCTACAAGAGCAAACAGTGTAGATGCCAACAAACTTAGAAAAGCAGGTTGCGGGACCATTTTTGCATCTACTTCCTAACCCTGGTTCTATATGTGGCATGAGTTAAGGACTTGATTTCAAGGTAATGCACCACCTGGTAGCAAGGCTATGGAACAAGAAGTACAGTCCCCACCTTTCCTGCTAATCCGAGGCTCCCAGAGTACTGCAAGCAGCCAACTGGCTTAAGGTGAGTCTGCAAAACCCCCTTCCTACCTTGGTCTCTTGACAAATACCCATTCATCTTTTAACACAGCTCAAAAATCCCCTCCACTGCAAAGGTTTTCTTGATTAATCACCTCCCCTTGAGATGTATTTGATAAGCAGAGCTATGAGGGATCATCTAGTTACTGAAATGGCCGCCTGCATGTCACTGACAGCCTCCTGATAAACCCCAAGTGCCTAAGATAACCTGGGCAAGTCTCTTCCTGTACCCTGAAAGCCTGATCTAGCCTATCGTTTTATCTTAGAGTGTGACTTATTGGGCCAGGTGTCAGGCCAGGTGCTAAGGAGCCAATGGTAAGCAAGCTGACGTTGACCACACCCTCAATGAGTTTAGAGACCGAGTGGGGACAAATAAAGCAACAGGCAATTACAATGCATTATGGGATCCTTGCTAAGTCCAGGGAGCTATGAGAAGCTCAGAGGGGAATCTAATTGGACCTGGCAGGTCAGGGAAAGCTTCCCAGAGGAAGTGACCGTAAATAAGCTGAGCCATGAGATTGAGTAAGCACTTGTCAGGTGAAGAAAAGATTCCAGGAAGTGGGATTGGCAAAGTCACAGGTTCATAGCCAAGAGAGGGAATGCCAACTTCGAAGGACTGAAAGGGTATAGTCTGGCTGCAAGTTCAGACTGCCTGAGGCAAGTGTGAGGAAAGTGGAAAACTAGACAGGGGCCTGGAGAAGCAGGGCTTTGCAAAGCAGTGGTTTGGGCTTTTATCCCTGAAGGACGTTTAGCAGAGGAGGAAAACTGTTAGGACTTTTAGCCAGGCCTAGGGGAGACTCTGAGGGCTACGTATAAAAATACTCCAGCTCTCCTCTGTTTACAGCTCCTCTTCCTCTGCTAGATTAAACCCCTTGAGGGCAGAAACTAGAATTTGCTCATCTCCGGAGCCTCAGTTGCCTGCAGATGAGAAAGCCCTCACTAACCATTTGGTTAATGCATGTTGAATGACAGAATTCCTTAGGTACCAAAATGATTTCCTCAAAAATACAACCAAAGCAAACTATGAACTGTAGGGAACAAAAATATATTACTATTCTTTCATCAATGGTTAAAAAAAAATTTTTTTAAGGACATATGCTAAGTGAAAGAATCCAGACACAAAGTACTACATATTGTTTGACTCCATCTATACAAAATGTAAATTCAAATAAATTTATAGAGACGGAAATAGATTAATAGTTACGTAGGGCAGGGGAAGGATAGAGGGATTGAGAGGTGACTACTAAGGGGTGTTTCTTTTTGGAGTAATGAAAATGTTCTAAAATTGATTGTGTGATGATTGCACAACTCTGTGATTTTACCAGATGCCATTGACGGTGCACTTTAGATGCATTATATGGTTAATGAATATGTTCCAATAAAATTGATTTTTAAAAAAAGATTCCTTTTTGCTAGACTCCTAATCACCAGACTCCCCTATCTTCAACCCTTTGGATCGTCTGTGCCATTGCTGCCCACAAAAATCTCCTTTCACCAACTACTATACCCCTTGGACATTTTGTCCCTTCAAGAAACAGGGTGGCACCCACTTCCCTTTATGTCAAGCACAGACCTGTATTCTACCTTTACAGACCATAAACACCTTACACTGCTTTCTCTTGCTACTGGTTCCCACCATTCTATCCAGTCTTCCCACAAGCCTTGGCTTAAAGAGCCCCCCACGCCCACCCCCTGCCACCTCTTAAGTTTCCCAAGGACGACCTCACCTATTTGGAGCAGTTACTCCCTTCCACCTGATATCCTAAATCCACCTTATTGTTTAAGTGTAAAAATAAAACACTCCCACCACCTGCAAGGAACCTTCATGAACTCTGACTAACCTGGTATGGAAGCCTACCCAACCTGTTTTCTTGCATATGATTTTATATCTCCTTCATGTTTTCTCTTCAAGGACATGACACCAGGGTACTAAAGACTTGTGTTCTGGTTTCTATACCCCTTGCCTATACCATGTACTCAAGCTTCTACTCCATCCTCCCCTTGCCCTATTCTCTGAACCAATCAAAGAAACCTGTTCCAGGGAAGTGGATGTGGCTCAAGCGATTGGGCTCCTGTCTACCATATAGGAGGTCCAGGGTTCGATTCCCGGGGCCTCTTGGTGAAAGGCAAGCTAGCCCGAGCAGAGAGCTGGCCCATGTGGAATGCTGGCCTGTGTGGAGAGCTGGCGCAGCAAGATGACACAACAAAAAGAGACACAGAAGAGAGACAATAAGAGAAGCAGCAGACCAGGTAGCTGAGGTGGCGCAAGAGATTGAGCACCTCTCTCCACTCTGGTTGGTCCCAGGATCAATTCCCAGTGCCGTCTAAAGAGAAGACTAGCAGACACAGAAGAACACACAGAGGGCAGACAGTGAGCTCAAAACAATGGGGGGAGGGGGGAATAAGTAAATTAATTAATTAAAAAAAAAACCTGTTCTGCCTCTCAGAGGTCTTTCACTTAGATCTACCCCTGAGAACTGGGGGTTGGCCAGGATGAACACAAAAGCAGAAAATCCAGTGCAACCTACTACCCACCTCCAGACGTGACCACCACCCAGGCCCTGCCAGATGGTGAATGCTGTGTAACCCAGAAAGGCTTCCTAGAGGCCTTAGCAGAGAGTTAAAGCTGGAGAGTATACCAGAGACTGTTCATCTAGAAGACATCATCTAGCAGGGGCCGAAGATCTTCCTTACACAGATCTTTCCTGACCAATGTTGCCAGAAAAAGTACAGGAGACCCAGTTAAATCTGAATTTCAGATGAAAAATTAATATTTTTTTAGCATAAGTATGTCCCAAATATTGCATGGGATTTTTATTTGCTAAATCTGCAACCCTAGTTTGTACTTGTTACTTGGGCTTTGTAACAATCATGTCTACACTCATCAGCAGGTAAATAATTACACAGAAAACAAAAAAAATACATGCATTGCTAAAAATTGGGACACTGAAAAATATCTTTTGGGTTCTCTGTTTCTCACTCTGATGGACATCTTCATACAAGGATAGGTCTTTAATCATTTTCTTTATTGCTCACTTCAAGTCCCTCACTTCTGTTCAACCTGTCTCATTCGGTTTATAATTATCTTCTCATGATCACTCTTTGCATCATTAAGTTCAACCATTTTTACCCTTCTTCCCGTCCCAAGCAATTACCATTCAACTGAGTGCTTCACCTTGGCTTGCTCTGCTTATGATGATATATCAAAATGTCTCCTCTTTATAAGTCAGTGAACCACATTAAGGGAACGCTGGGTGGGTAGTAAGTAGTTCCCCAATTCTTCTGAACTGACTTCAAAGATTAGATCGCTCTTCCTAATTGTCCTACACTCTTCAACTCTAGGAAATCCCTGCAGAAAAGCAAATCTAGGACCCCAGCTCCAGTTCTGAACTGGTCCACCATTGTTCTCCATCAGCTAGAGGAGATCATAGTTGGGAAAAGCAAAGGATCAGATAAAGCCGCAAATAATTTTCTCACAAATGTAAACACAGAATTCCTCTAGAGGTCCCAGGGGTCATCTCAACCTTTAAAAGCCATATTGTTTACAAGTGGATATACAAAGGACCCACCTGACATCACCCCAAGGAGTGTACAGTTTATATAATTTATAAATGCATTTGTGGGAGTGGATGTAGCCCAGTGGTTGAGCGCCTGCTTCCTATATACGAGGTCTTGGGTTTGATCCCTGGTACCTCCTAAAAACAAACAAACAAATGAATAAACAAATCAACTCTCATTGGGGAGCGGATGTAGCTCAGTGGTTGAGTGCCTGCTTCCCATGTATGAGGTCCTGGATTCGATCCCCAATACCTCCTGAAAAAAACTAAAATAAAAAATAAACGCATTTGTGAGGGAAAAGGGCACGAAGGGGAACTATAACGCTGCAAGTACTTTCCAATTTGCACAGGGAGTAACTGGGATTGCAAATGAGAACACTGTGGGTAAGGCTCAAAGAAGGAACCAGAGTATCCAGCAAGATCAGATCTGATGGAGACATGATGTTCCCTGGATGAGATAGTTAAGAAGGCAGGAAAACTATTAGCAAGAACAAGAGAATGTTATCAGTGTTCCAAAGGGGGAAAATCTCTTTGAATGGGCAGAGTTGCAAAGAACATCATTAGAAACAGCCGTGATGGCACAGAGGTCTGTAATTCTATTGCTGTTGTCGATACTAAGCAAAGGCGTGTGTACACTTTTAAACTTACATCATATTACTAGTATTATTATCACTGTTATCTAATTGTCACTTCATCCTCATGAGGACGGTAAGAGGGAGGTTATTATAACCACTCCAGAGGTGATGAGAAGGATGTGGGAACTGCCAAGAACCCAGGTTTCTTGACTTCTGGTCCAGTGGACTTTTCTAGCCTAGCAGACAGTTGTTGCTCTATTAGGAACCAGCTCGACACTGGCCAGGAAGCTGCTTTCAGACATATCCGGGTGCCTCAGGAAAAACACACTTGTTAGTTGGGGACCGGTTGTTTAGAGCAAGCAGCCCAGTGAGCAAAAGGGGGCTGAAAGACCTGGCTGTCTGGATCGCCTCATCTGTACCTGAGGATAAAGCAGTTACCCCACAGGGGAGCTGTGACCTCTAAATAAGCTGTGAGCTCTAAATGAGCTGGCACATAACTGTGACGTACATCAGCTTTATCAAGGATGACTGTGCTCTGGGGTTCAGGAATCTAACTTGTGTGGAAGAGTTCAAAAACACGCAAATCCCCAATAAGAAAGAGAAAAAACGGAGAACTGGGAGTTTTTCAAAGCTAAGAAAAGGCTTGGCAAGTTGTATGTTTTAAACAGTGACTAGAGAAAGTTACAAACTAATAATGAAACACATTTGTTGAGTGCTCACTGAGTGTCAGACACTGCGATAAGCCTTAACATGTAGTTTCTCACTTCATCTCCCATCACCTTAAGAGTTAGGTATTATTATTCTTTTCTCCATTTTACAATGAGGCCAACTTTGGCTTAGAGGGGATAAAAAATTGCCCAAGGTCATGCATTTATTTAATAAATGATAGAATCAAGATTCATCAAATTCATGCTCTTAAATACCTTTACACATGTAACCCAATCAAGCCATTTTGTAGGGGTATGTGTATGCATACAGGCGTGTATGCACAAAAAGAGTCCAGAAGAATCTATACCAAATATTAATAGTGGTTACCTCTGGGTGGTAGGATTATAGCTGATGTTCACTGAATTAAGTATGATGTACTGCTTTAATAATTTAATTTTTTTTTTTCATTTTGAAAAATTAAACCAAAACTAGGCTTCAAAAATATTGTAATGCAAATGACTTCTCCCTTGGAAGTATAATCTTTTGTTATTTCCTTATGGGGAACCATAGCATTTTCAAGGTCCATTGTAATTAAACTTTCAAGGTGGTTTTTCTTCCCTTCCCTCAATCACAGAAACCTTCAGAATAAAATGAAGTTCTTGAAAATAAGGATTCGAATTCCCCCTGCCACCTAAAAGCTCAGGTTCTATTAGCCCTGTCTCTTGGGCAGTAGATCTGAGCTCTAGACCTTAAATATGCTCATGACTTGAGCAACAACATTCATCCAAAGATGTGCTGATTATTTACTTGATAACATTACCAGTGACTTCTTGAAATCTGTTTTCTTGGTTTTACCACATTTTCCCTTTGAACGGTTATATATAACAAATGAGCAAACTCCATTCTCCTCTATGTTCATTCCTAAGGATAAAATGATGAAAGATCACCAGAGCAAACATTCGTCTTATTACTGTTTGTTCAGACCTCTGAGTCTTCTTCAAGGAGAACCACAATGATAAATTAAGATTCTGTACACCCCCCACTCCCACCGTAAACAGAGCTGGGCTTCAAAGAGGATCTTGGTGGGAAGTAAAGGAATTGAAAACAAATCCAAGGAACTCAAAAGTTTTGACCTTTTCCTGATTTTCTGCTGTTGGCAACAAAATGTAGGAGGAGTAGGGAGAGAGCTCTGTTTGTAGCCAGAGCAGGGGTCTCAGCCTCAGTGTCCTTTACAGTCGGGAAGGCTGGGAGGCTGGGAAGGAGTTATGCAGAGAAGCCAAGCGGCCGGGCTGGGGGAAGCAGAGCTGAGCTCTCCTTTCCAGGCCCTCAGAGAACGCTGCAAGGTGAGGCTAGGAGGGTCTCCTGGCAGCATATAGTCTGGAGTTCCACTAAGCAAGGTGTCCAGATTGCGTTCACCAGCCTGACCTCCTGGAAACCCCACAGACCTGGAATTATCTGGGGCTGGGCTAGCTCCTCTGACTGCACTGTCATTTGAAGGCGGTACAGAGGCTTTAGTAAACAGTCTTCCACTATCTGCTACATAGTATTTACAATGCAAGTCACAAATCTACATTGATACAGAACTGTTAAGGAAATGAAAGCCCTGGGCCCTAAAGAAAATAGTGAGCTGATCCACCCAGCCTTTATTCGATTAAATTCCATTTCAGAGAACACTGCCTCCAGGTAAGTTCTAGGAAAGTTCTAGAAAACGCACCTACACGGTTGGATGGTATTTACCTGTTTGAATTTTGGTGATTTCCTTTTTCAAAGCAGAAAAATGAGGTTAGTTTTCCAAGTCTTCGAGAGCAATTTCAGAAATTTGAGACTTGCTGAGTAGTTTTTCTCCTTATTATAGGCTGTTGGAGCAAAAAATGCACATGCAAACCTGTCTGGGTAGCATTTCCAGCTCCACAGGTTTCCAGAATTTAGTGTATACCTGGAGTTCATAAAGTCTGTAAAACTAGATTTTTTTAATGATTTTATATTTTCTGGATTGAATATGTCCTTGACAGAATTATGTATATATACCTATATATGTTTAATATATAAATATTATATAACTACATCTACTTTATTATATGAATATACAATATATTAACATGTATATAATTATATATGTATTTACAGGTTTCCAGACTTTATAGACATTGTATATGTATACAGTCTCTCTCTCTCTCTCTCTTAACCTATTTTTGCTGCCTTCTTTAGTCTTGCCTCACCTCATCTGGAGCCGTTGTATTAGTTAGGGTTTGATCAGAGAAGCAGAACCACGAGGACTGATGTGTAACCAGGGATTTATGACAGGGACTTGACCACACACAATATGGGAAATGGTTAAACAGTAAGACTAAGGCTGCTGCTTCTCTGCCTGACCTGGAGCCTAAGTCAGCAGGGCAAGCCACGGGGGAGGAAATGTGGAAGTGAAGGGGGTGGGGAGCCAGGGCCTCCTGAAATGTGTGAGGAGGACCTGGAACCCAAGAGAAAGGACAGGGACCCGCGGGAGTCTCTCCCTGCCTCAAGCCTCCAACTTGGATGATTTTGCTGTCCTTCAGGAGGAGCTGGTGTCCTTCACCCTGGAGCTACACATACTCATGGCCCAGGATTCAAAGAAGGGGAAGAGGCTGGAGGAGCCACAGGCCCTGCCCAGGAGGCAGAGGAGCTGCGGGGAGAGCCCCAATGCTGCCCAATGCCAAAGGGTGAGTCATCAGAGAGTAAGACCCTAGGCTGACTTCTGAGCACACAATGATACATCTGCTGCTTAAACGCTACCCAAGTCTTGTGCCTCCCCTGGCCCATAATAACCCAGAACCAGGAAAGGAATTCTGGGGAAAGCAGCTCCAGCTTAGCTAAATCAGCATAATAAATACAAATCCACCACAGCCCCCAACTTCACACTTGCGCTTCTTATCAAAGGCTCCTCGGGCATCGGCAGGAGGACAGCCAGGAAAATTTTACTTTCACCAGGTCTAGAGCAGGAAAGTCTTTTCTGTACAACAGCCAGAGAGTAAGCATTTTAGGCTTTACATACCACATATAATCTCTATCACATATTCTTTACAACACTTTGAAAATGTAAAAACCATTCATAGCTGGCAGGTAGGAATTTGCTGAGCCCTGGCTTGGAGAGGGAACCCAGGCCTGAGAGTCTGGAGGCCTGGCTGCTTTTCCTGGCTCTGCTATCAAATCCCTGGGACCTAGAGGGACCTTTATCTCCGAGCCTGGAGCTTCTCATCTGCAAAATGAGCATTCTGGACTAGTTCAGCATCAAGAATGCACACCAAAGACACACTGAATCTACATTTTTTAGGGAGAAGCAAGGCATGTGTATTCTACTTGAAAACACAATAGATTCTTATTACACAATGGAAACTAACCCAAGCGCACCTTTTCTCTTCTTCCAGATGTGGATTAAAATAAATGATTTATTTTAACAAAGTTCAGATTAGGCATCCTTTCATAAACTGAATGTCTAGAGGTGATTATAAAAGTCTTTGTCTATCCCTTAGCTTGTATCATTAGAGCACCATCTGTATAGAAGAGGTATTAAGAGAAAGGAAGAGGGAGGCGGCTGTGGCTCAATCAGTAGGGCTCCCGTTTACCATATGGGAGGCCCCGGGTTCGGTTCCCGGGGCCTCCTGGTGAGGCAAGCGCGGCGTGGTTGGCTGACCCAGCGAGCACAAGCATCAAGGGGGGGATAAATGAATAAATAAATAAAATCTTAAAAAAAAAAAAAAAAAAGAGAAAGGAAGATCTAAACTGAGTTGTGGAAATTTGCAAAAAAATTGCTTTTTTCCCCACAAACAATAAAATTACTAGTTGTATGTAGAGAAGAGACTGACACAAGCTTACACAAATACCACCAGCATGCTATTTTTTGTGAGGATATATTTCAATCTATTTCAAAAAAATAAATCATTCTGTTAAATTGAGAACACCTCTGTAGAACACTTTTTTTTTTGCAAACACAGCAAACTAAAAAGCACATAACATATAATACTATTTATTTTTAGTTAGTCAATTATGGAAATTCCAAATCTGGATGCACAAAGCCTTACGACTACATTCTCAATGGCTGATACTTCGGCCAGAAATAACGGGACTGTTTCAGGACCAGCAACAGAAGATAGTATCCCAAGACCTTCACTTTAAGGAATATCATTGATTTTATTTGACAAATTTTTATTGAACTTTTATTAAGTATTAGGTGCTTGGCTAAAGATGCTGATTCAACCCAAGCATATAAAACTCTGATTTTCACAATGCAATTGATGAAATCTTAAATACAAGTTCAACATATCATTGAAGGAGAAGATGAGCTGGTTCCTGAATTTCTTACTAGATGAACTGTTACCTTCTTGGTCAGGAAAGCAGGGTCTTGAGGCTAAAAGATAGACTTCCCGGTTAGACCGCAGATCCGGTTAGATGGCAGATTAGAAAGGCACAGGACTCTCTTCTCACACAGAAAAATAGCTAGAGGGCAGGCAGAAATGATCTGGGAAAAAAAGTTATAAGGTGCAGGGCACCAGAGGAAGGCTGGACACTGTCCAGAAGGGAGAGAGGCACAGGAAAGAAACCTCAACAATAAGACCCTGAGTAGGCTGCAGCTGTAGGTGCCGGCGCCCCTCCCTCACCACCCTAGGAGCAGAAAGCATTGAATTCTCCAGCCTTGGGCCTGCAGCTATAGACAAAGGGGGCAAGAGGGATCCACCTCTCCAGGACAGAGGAGAGACAGGGCCGCAGCCTAAGACTGATTCAGTTTTTTGACCCTTAAATTTGGTCTGCTGTGTCCCACAAGCCCTTCCAAGTCAGGTGGGGTCACGCCATTGTTTGCCTTCGGAGCCAGCACGGGATGACAGAAATCTGACTCTCTCAAATACCCCCCAACTGACCAGAACTGGTTGTTGAGGTCACAGAGGAGAGTGGAATTATTTCCTACATGGGAAAAGACAGGGGGCTGCCAAGAAAAGTTGGAGAACTCTTCTGAGAAAGTTTGATTTGCGAGGCCTCCCTCCGCAAGGCCCTTAAGTGGGTCTGCAACCCATTATTGGGTCCAGGGCCCAGTCTTGGGCAAATAATATCCTAAATGGTATTTAGGACAATCCTAAAGACCTAGAACAGGTTGAACCAAGAATCAAAGAATGGCAATAATACATCCTCTCACCAATAAATCCCTATAAAGGAGGGAGAAATTGAGCAACAGAGTATACTCACCATTGTAACTATATGCCTAGACATCAGGAAAAATTACAAGCCATATTAAGAAAATGGAAGAAATGGTCC
>JAKSZT010010858.1:388434-422053 GCA_026826555.1 Tolypeutes matacus
GATAAATGAATAAATAAATAAAATCTTAAAAAAAAAAAAAAAAAAGAGAAAGGAAGATCTAAACTGAGTTGTGGAAATTTGCAAAAAAATTGCTTTTTTCCCCACAAACAATAAAATTACTAGTTGTATGTAGAGAAGAGACTGACACAAGCTTACACAAATACCACCAGCATGCTATTTTTTGTGAGGATATATTTCAATCTATTTCAAAAAAATAAATCATTCTGTTAAATTGAGAACACCTCTGTAGAACACTTTTTTTTTTTGCAAACACAGCAAACTAAAAAGCACATAACATATAATACTATTTATTTTTAGTTAGTCAATTATGGAAATTCCAAATCTGGATGCACAAAGCCTTACGACTACATTCTCAATGGCTGATACTTCGGCCAGAAATAACGGGACTGTTTCAGGACCAGCAACAGAAGATAGTATCCCAAGACCTTCACTTTAAGGAATATCATTGATTTTATTTGACAAATTTTTATTGAACTTTTATTAAGTATTAGGTGCTTGGCTAAAGATGCTGATTCAACCCAAGCATATAAAACTCTGATTTTCACAATGCAATTGATGAAATCTTAAATACAAGTTCAACATATCATTGAAGGAGAAGATGAGCTGGTTCCTGAATTTCTTACTAGATGAACTGTTACCTTCTTGGTCAGGAAAGCAGGGTCTTGAGGCTAAAAGATAGACTTCCCGGTTAGACCGCAGATCCGGTTAGATGGCAGATTAGAAAGGCACAGGACTCTCTTCTCACACAGAAAAATAGCTAGAGGGCAGGCAGAAATGATCTGGGAAAAAAAGTTATAAGGTGCAGGGCACCAGAGGAAGGCTGGACACTGTCCAGAAGGGAGAGAGGCACAGGAAAGAAACCTCAACAATAAGACCCTGAGTAGGCTGCAGCTGTAGGTGCCGGCGCCCCTCCCCCACCCTAGGAGCAGAAAGCATTGAATTCTCCAGCCTTGGGCCTGCAGCTATAGACAAAGGGGGCAAGAGGGATCCACCTCTCCAGGACAGAGGAGAGACAGGGCTGCAGCCGAAGACTGATTCAGTTTTTTGACCCTTAAATTTGGTCTGCTGTGTCCCACAAGCCCTTCCAAGTCAGGTGGGGTCACGCCATTGTCTGCCTTCGGAGCCACCATGGGACGACAGAGATCTGACTCTCTCAAATACCCCCCAACTGACCAGAACTGGTTGTTGAGGTCACAGAGGAGAGTGGAATTATTTCCTACATGGGAAAAGACAGGGGGCTGCCAAGAAAAGTTGGAGAACTCTTCTGAGAAAGTTTGATTTGCGAGGCCTCCCTCCGCAAGGCCCTTAAGTGGGTCTGCAACCCATTATTGGGTCCAGGGCCCAGTCTTGGGCAAATAATATCCTAAATGGTATTTAGGACAATCCTAAAGACCTAGAACAGGTTGAACCAAGAATCAAAGAATGGCAATAATACATCCTCTCACCAATAAATCCCTATAAAGGAGGGAGAAATTGAGCAACAGAGTATACTCACCATCGTAACTATATGCCTAGATATCAGGAAAAATTACAAGCCATATTAAGAAAATGGAAGAAATGGTCCAAGAAAAGGAATATATCAAAGACCCAGAAGAGACATAGGATTTGAGACAACTAATCAAGATTCACACAAATTTCCAAAATCAAATTAATGAGTTGAACAACAATATGGCTAAAGAGATAAAGGAAATCAAGAAGACACTGAGGGGAATGGATGTGGCTCAAATGGTTGGGTGTCTGTCTCCCATATGGAGGGACCCGGGTTCGATCCCCGGGACCTCCCAGTAAAAAAAAAAAAAAAAAAAAGAAGACACTGAGCAAGCATGAAGAAGAATCTGAAAACCTGATTAGAAAAGTAACAGAGCTCATGGGAATGAAAAACAAGATAAATGAGATAAAAAACACATTAGAGGCATACAATCGCAGGTTTGAAATGATAGAAGAAAGAATAAGTAATACAAAAGACAGAACAGCTGAACATGAAGAAAGAAAAAAATGGAAAAAACTTGAGTAGAGGCCAAGAGTTGAATAATGATATGAAACACAACATCATATGTGTCATAGGAGTTAGTGAAGAGAAGGGAAAAGAGGTAGAAAGAATATTTGAAGAAATAATGGATGAAAATTTCCAAACACTCATGAAAAAAATGAACATGTATGTGCAAGAAGCACAGCGTACCCCAAACAAAATAAATCCAAATAGAACTATTCCAAGACACATACTACTCAGAATGTGAAACATCAAAGATAAAGAGAAAATCCTGAGAGCAGCAATGGAGACCCATCACATAGAAGGGACACCCAGTAAGACTTACTGCAGATTTCTCACCAGAAACCATGGAGGCAAGAAGACAGTGGTATGATACAATTAGGGTACTGAAAGAAAAATAGTGCCAACCAAGAAATCTTTATCCAGCAAAATTTCCCTTCAAATTTGAAAGTGAGTTTAAAATATTCACAAGCAAACCAAAACCAGGAGGGTTTGTTAAAAAAATGCACCTTTGCAGGAAATACTAAAGGGAGCCTTACAGCTTGAAAGAAAAAGAAAGGAGAGAGGCTGGGAGAAGAGTATAGAAGGCAAGTATGGAAGAAAAGATAACCAAAACAATAAAAAGACAGATGAAAATAAGATATGACATATGAAAATCCAAAGAATAAAATGGTGAAAGTTAATAATGCATTTATAGTAATATCATCGAATGTTAATGGATTAAACTCCCCAATCAAAATATAAAGGCTGACAGAATGGATAAAAACACATGAGCCATCCATATGCTGCCTAAAAGAGACTCACCTTAGACATAGGGATACAAACTGGCTGAAAGTGAAAGGTTGGATAAAAATACTCCTCATAAACAAAACAAAAAAGTGCAGGGGTAGCTATACTAATATTGGGCAAACCAGATAAATGCAATGAAGTTATATGAGATACAGAAGGCTATTATATATTAATAGGAGGGACAATCCACCAGGAAGAAACAGCAGTCATAAATATCTATGCACCTAACTAGGGAAATGCTGGAAAACTGAAGGAGAAATAGACATCTCTACAATAATAGCTGGAGACTTCAACACCCCTCTCACATCATTGGATAGAACAATGAGACAGAAGATCAACAAGCAAACAGAGAACTTGAACAATATCATAAATATCTAACAGACATATGTTGCTGGTCAGGTGCCAACAACATATGTCTGTTAGATATTTGGGTCCTGGGTCCGTGAAAATGGTGCCGCGGATGAGAAAGAAAGAATAAGACAAGAAGAGAAGAGAGACTGGGATCAGGGGACTCTCCATCTGATATGGAAAGAAGAGCGTATAGATACGTATAGAACGTTGGATACCAAATCAATGGGTTATACATTCTTCTCAAGTGCTCATGGATCTTTCTCCAGGATAGAACACATATTAGGTCACAAGGCAGGTCTCAGTAAATATAATAAGACTGAAATTATACAAATCACCTTCTCAGATCATAATGGAATGAAACTGGAAATCAATAATAGGTAGGAAAGGAGAAAAGTTGCAAATGTGTGGAAGTCAAGCAACACACTCCTAAACCATCAGTGGGTCGAAGAAGAAATTGCAAGTGAAATTAGTAAACATATTGAGACGAATGAAAATGAGAAAACAACATATCAAAATTATGGGTTACAGTGAAAGCAGTGGTGAGAGGGAAATTTATAGCTCAAAATGCTTATATTAAAAAAGAAGAGATAAAATCAAAGATCTAACTGAACAACTGGAGAAACTAGAAAAAGACCAGCAAACAATTCCCAAAGCAAGCGGAAGGGAAGAAATAATAAAGATTAGAGTAGAAATAAATGAAATTGAGAGCAAAAAACAATAGAGAAAATCAACAAAACCAAAAGTTGGCTCTTTGAGAAGATCAATAAAATTGACAAACCCTTAGCTAGACTAACAAAGAAAAAAAAGAGAGAATATGTAAATAAATAAAATAAGAAATGAAAGGGGGGGAAGTTACAACTGACCCTACAGAAATAAAAAGGATCATAAGAGGATATTATGAGAAACTGTATGCCAACAAACCAGACAACCTAGATAAAATGGACAAATTCCTAGAAACACGCAAACAACCTACATTGATGCTGAAAAATATATACAAGAACTCAACAAAATCACATTTATTTATTTATTTATTTATTTTTTTAAAGATTTTATTTATTTATTCATTTATCCCCCCCTTGCTGCTTGTGCTCGCTGGGTCAGTCAACCACGCCGCGCGGGCGGGCTTGCCTTCACCAGGAGGCCCCGGGAACCGAACCCAGGGCCTCCCATATGGTAAACGGGAGCCCCACTGATTGAGCCACAGCCGCTTCCCCAAAATCACATTTAAAGAGATGGAATCAGTCATCAGAAACCTCCAAACCAAGAAAAGTCCAGGACAAGATGGCTTCACAGGTGAATTCTACCAAGCATTTCAAGAATTAACAACAATCCTCTTTAAAACCAAAATATTGAAGAGGAGGGAAAATTACCTAACATATTTTATGAAGCCAATATCACCCTAATACCAAAGCCAGATAAAGACATTACAAGAAAAAAAAAATTATAGACCAATCTCTCTAATGAATATAGACGCAAAATTCTCAACAAAATACTTGCAAAATAGAATCCAACAGCATATCAAAAGAATTATATACCATGACCAAGTGGGACTTATTCCTGGTATGCAAGGGTGATTCAACATAAGAAAATCAATTAACGTAATACACTACATTAACAAATTGAGGGGAAAAAAACACAATCATTTCAATCGATGCAGAACAGGCATTCAACAAAATCCAGCATCCTTTCTTGATAAAAAAACTTCAAAAGATAAGAACAGAAGGAAAATTCCTCAATATGATAAAGGACTTATATGAAAAAACCAGAGCCAACATCGTACTCAATGGGTAAAGGTCGAAAGCTTTCCCTCTGAGATCGGGAACAAGACAAGGATATTATTCAACATTGTGCCAGAAGTTCTAGCTAGAGCAATTAGGAAAAAAATAAAGGCATCCAAATAGAAAAAGAGGGCATAAAACTCTATTTGCAGATGACATAATCCAATATTTAGAAAATTCTGAAATGTCTACGACAAAGCTACTTGAACTGATAATTGAGTTCAACAAAGCGGCAGCATACAAGATCAAAACGCAAAAATTGGTAATATTTCTGTACACTAGTATTGAACAATCTGAGGAGGAAATCAGGGGAAAATTCCATTTACAATAGTAACAAAAAGACTCAAATACCTAGGAATCAATTTAACCAAGGAAGTACAGGACCTGTGTTCAGAAAACTACAAAAAAATGCTAAAAGAAATTAAAGAAGACCTAAACAAATGGAAAGACATTCTGTGTTCATGAATTGGAAGACTAAATATTGTGAAGATGTCAAGCCTACACAAACTGATTTGTAGATTCAATGCAATACCATTCAAAAGTCCAACAGCCTACTTTACAAAAATAGAAAAAGCAATTACCAAATTTATTTGGAAGGGAAAGTGCACCCAAATACCCAAAAATATTTGAAAAAAGAACAGTGACCATACGGGAGGAATTTCACTGTCTGACTTTGAAGCACATTACAAAGTTACAGTGGTCAAAAACAGCATGGTATTGGCATAAAGATAGATACATCGATCAGTGGAATATAATTGAGAGTCCAGAACTAAACCCTCAACTCTACAGCCAACTGGTTTTCAACAAACCTACCAAGTCCATGTTAACAGGACAAAAAAGTCTCTTCAACAAATAGTGCTGGGAGAATTGGATATCCATAACCAAAACAATGAAAGAGGACCCCTATCTCACTCCCTACACAAGAATCAACTCAAAATGGATCAAAGACGTAAATATAAAAGCCAGGACCATTAAACTACTAGAAGAAACTGTAGGGAAGCTTCTTAAAGATCTTGTGGTAGGTGGTGGTTTCTTGGACCTTACCCAAAGCATGAGCAACAAGAAAAAAATAGATAAATGGGACCTCCTCAAAATTAAACACTTTTGCACCTCAGAGGACTTTGTCAAAAAGGTTAAAAGGCAGCCAACTCAATGGGAGAAGTTATTTAGAAATCACATATCTAATAAGAGTTTAATATCCATGATATACAAAGAGATGCTACCACTCAACAATAAAAAGACAAATGACCCAATTTAAAAATGGGCAAAAGACTTGAACAGATATTTGTACAAAGAAGAAGTACAAATGGCAAAAAAACACATGAAGAAATGTTTAAAATCATTAATGATTAGGGAAATGGAAATCAAAACTACACTGAGATATCATTTCACACCTATCAGAATGGCCATATTAAAAAGACAGAAAGGGAAGTAGATGTGGCTCAAGTGATTGAGTTCCCACCTACCACATGGGAGGTAACAGGTTTGGTTCCTGAGGCTTCCTGGAGAAGAAGAACAAGACAGCAAGCTGGCACGATGGGTGGGCATGGTGAGCTGACGCATCAAGATAACAAAGCAAGGATACACAAAAAGGAAATATAATGAGAGACACAACAAAGCAGGGAGCAGAGGTGCTCAAGTGATTGAGTGCCTCTCTCCCACATGGGAGGTCCCAGATTCAGTTCCTGGTACCTCCTAAAGAGAAGACAAGCACACAGTGAATAGACATGGAGAGCAGAGAGCAAGTGCAAACAACGGTGGTGGGGGGTGGGGGTGATAAACAAAATAAAAATAATTCTTAAAAGACAGAGAAATACAAGTGTTGGAGAGGATGTGGAGAGATAGGAACACTTATTCACTGTTGGTGGGAATGCAGGATGGTACAACCACTGTGGAGGACTGTTTGGCTGTTCCTAAAGAAGTTGAATATAGACTTGCCACGTGACCCAGCAATACCACTACTGGGTATATACCCAGAAGAACTGAGAGCAGTGACACAAACAGACATCTGCATACTGATGTTCATAGCGGTGTTATTCACAATTGCTAAAAGATGGAAACAACCCAGGGCCCATCCACTGATGAATGGATAAACAAACTGTGGTATATACATATGATGAAATATTATGCAGCTGTAAGAAGAAATGAAGTCATAAAACATATGAGAACATGGATGAACCTGGAGGACATTATGCTGAGTGAAGCAAGTCAGACACAAAAGGACAAATACAGTATGATTGCACTATTATGAACTAAATATATTGTGTAATCTCAGGTGTTAATAACTTGAATATGGGTCACCAGAAAATAGAATGAGGTTAGAGAATGGAAACTGAGGGTTAACTAGTGCAGAATTGGTAAAAAGGATGTGTGTTAATCTTTGGAAATGTATAGAAAAGATGAAAGTACATCAAAGTATTGGTAACTAGCAGTGCTATTTTATGGGTATGACAAATGGTTGAAAGGGGAAGTCTAAGCTCACATACATTATGAAAAGGAAAACTAAAAAATGTAACATGGGACTGTATCCCATAATAAAACCTCATGTGAAATATGAAAATATTATATATATATGATTGTTTTTCTTTTAAACTGAACAAATGTATGTTTATGTTACAAGATGTTACTATCAGACAAAAACATTACGCTAAGTGAAAGAAAACCAGACACAAAGTACTATGTATTGTATGATTCCATTTATTTAATATGTAAACATAAACCAATTTATAAAGATGAAATTAGATTAGTGGTTAGGTAGGGTTATGGAAGGACAGAGGGATTGAGAGGTAACTGCTAAGGGGTGTGGAGTTTTTCTTTTTGGAGTAATGAAATTGTTCTAAAATTTTTTTGGTGATGAATGCACAACATTGTGATTACACTAAAAGCCATTAATTATACACTTTGGATAGATTGTATGGCATGCGAATAGATCTCAATAAAACTGCTTTAAAATAAATGAATAAATATGCAAGAACATCTAGAAACAACAGCTATGTACAGCAGGGAAAGCATAGAGAAATTGAACGGTGATGAATTTTCTTATTTGTCTGTTTTTTGTTTATTGTTATTATTGAAATAATGAAAATGCTCCAATAATGATTGAACTGATGGATATACAACTATGTGATTATATCAAATAGCATTGATTGTACACTTTGGATAGATTATATACTTTACAAATAAAATTGATGTTTAAAAAAAAAGATTAATTAGAAAAAAGGAGCCCAAGATGGGAGTGTAAGATGCTTCAGGTGCCATTCCCCTATAGAATCTGAACAACTAGCAAAAGCAAGCAGAGTCATTTTCTTAAAAACTCCAAAAAGGAGATTGTGATGTCTTATCCAATCAGCTGAAGGCCTTAAAAGGGGAAATGATTTCAGCATTCAGAGAGACAGTCCCTGGGAACTCATCAAGGACCTTCATTGGTGCCCCTGGTTTGCAGCCTGCCCTATGGAATTTTGACTTGTGTATCCCCACGGTCACATGAGAGAATTTTATAAAATCTCATACTATTTAGTAAATAGATATCTCCTGTAGGTGGTTCTGTTTCCCTAGAGAACCCTGACTGATACAGCAGCCTTTGGCAAACTAAGATCTAGAAAACAAAACGTAAACTGAACTTGAAGCAAGCAGAAGGAAGGAAATAACAAAGAAGAGTGGAGATAAATTAGAATAGAGAACAACAACAAAAAGCAATAGAAAGAATCAACAAAACCAAAAGTTGGTTCTTTGATAAGATCAAGAAAAATCAACAAACCTTTAACTAGACTGACAAAGAAACAGATAGAGGACATAAATAGCTAAAATCAGAAATGAAAGGCAGGAGGGAGACTTACTGCTGACCCCACAGGAAAAAAAAAAACCAACATAATTAGATATATGAACAACTGTACACCAACAAAAAAATGTAGATGAAATGGACAAATTCCTAGAAAGACACAAACTATCTATACTGACTCAAGAAGAAATAGAAGATCTCAACAGACCAATAACTAGTAAAATGTCTGAATGAGTAATCAAACTCAAAGAAAAGCCCAGAACCATATGGCTTCACAGGTGAATTTTACCAAACATTCCAATAAGAATTAATACCATCCTGGGAAGCGGCTGTGGCTCAATCAGTGGGGCTCCCGTTTGCCATGTGGGGGGCCCCGGGTTCAGTTCCCGGGGCCTCCTGGTGGGGGCAGGCCCACCCGCACGGCGTGGTTGGCTGACCCAGTGAGCACGAGCAGCAAGGGGGGGATGAATGAATAAATAAATAAAATCTTTAAAAAGGGAAGGAAAAAAAAAAAAAAAAGAATTAATACCATCCTGCTCTAACTCTTCCGAAAAACTGAAGACAAGAGAAGACTTCACAATTCATTCTATGAGGCCAATATCACCCGAATACCAGAGCCAGATAAAAATACCACAAGAAAAGAAAATTAAAGGCCAATATCCATTATGAATATAAATGTAAAAATCCTCAACAAAATACTAGCAAACCAAATCCAACAGCACCTTGAAATAATTCTACACCATGATCAAGTGGGATTTCTCTGATATAAAAAGGTGCTTCAACATAAGAAAATAATTTAATATAATATACCACTAATAGAATGAAGGGAAAAAAAACACATGATCATCTCAATTGACATGGAAAATGCATTTGAAAAAATCCAGTACCCCCTATAGAAGGAAATTTCCTCAAAATGATAAAGGACATATATGAAAAACCCACAGCTAACATTATACTCAATGGTAAAAGACTGAAAGATTTCTTCCTAAGATCAGGAACAAGACAAGATGCCCACTGTCACCACTGTTATTTATTATATTGGCAATGTAAGAATATTGTATTAGATGTTCTAACCAGAGCAATTCGGCAAGAAAATGAAATAAAAGTCATCCAAATTGGAAAGGAAGAAGTAAAACTTTCTCTATTTACAGCCGGCATGATCCTATATATTAAAAATCCTGAAAAATCCACAGCAATGCTCCTAGAATTAATAAATGAATTCAGCAAAGTGGCAGGGTACAAGATTAACATGCAAAAATAAGTAGTGTTTCTCTATATATATTCATAATGAAGAACTTCAAAAGAAAATGAAGAAAAAAATTCCATTCAAAATAGGAACTAAAAGAATCAAATATCTAGGAATAAGTCTAACCAAGAATGTAAAGGACTTGTACATGGAAAACTACAAAACATTGTTAAAAGAAATCAAGGAAGACTTAAATGGAAGGACATTGTGTGTTCATGGATTGAAAGACTAAAAACTGTTTAAGATGTCAGTACTAACCAAAGCAATGTACAGATTCAATGTAATCCCAATAAAAATCCCAATAACCTTCTTTGGAGAAATGGAAAAGCCAATCATCAAATTTAAATGGAAGGGTAAGGGGCTCTGAATAGCCAAAGCCATCTTGAAAAAGAAGAATAAAGTTGGAAGACTCACAGTTCCTGATCTTAAACTGTATTAGAAAGCCATAGGCACAAGAACAGATGTATAGCTCAAACGATTTTAAATGAGAGCTGAGAAGTCAACCCTTTCATTTACGGACAACTGACTTTTCACAAGGGGGTAAAGACCATTCATATGGGGAAGAATAGTCTCTTCTTCTTAGAGAATAGAAGTGACTTGAATCATCTTACCCTACCTAAATCATAGCAGTCACAGTGTTCCCTCTCTAATTTTCTAAAAAACATTTGAGTGTTGAGTTTGCTTAAATGGGCCGCCAAAGTTATGAAGCACTAGCAGACACTTTTGCAAAGCAAATATTCCCAGAGTTCAGGTTTCTTTCTTTTTGATTGCTCCTTACTTAGGGCAACTAATAACAGAATGAGACAAATCTTTTAAGGATATTTTTCCCAGTCTGAACGGCCCCTACACATACACTTTTTTTCTCCCAGATGCAGAGGTCACCTACCACCTTTCAGGCTTGAAATGTCAAAATGAAAATAATTGCCTGTGATGAGTGGCACAAATTGTTCTGGGAAGCAGAATGATATACACGAAAATTTCACCATTAAACCACAGCTGAGAGCCATTTCTCCACCTTTTTTTGTTGTTGCATAGTACAAAAATGGTTTTCCTACTAGAAGAGTGTCCATAAATTCAAGAAACTTGCTTGTCACTTCTCCTTTAAGCTGTTGTCATGAAATTAGTCATGCTAAACCCAGAAGCCCTCTTCAAACAGAAGCTCTTTATCATCTTTTTGACCAAGAGGATATATAGTTAAAGTGGGGAGTACAGGTAAGCATGTCCTATTCCATAGCTGCAGACACCCATCAACCAGTGGTCAGACAGTGGAGGGTTAGAGGCATGGGAACAGTTTCAGAAGTGGCTCTTTTCCAGACCTTCAGAACCTAAAGAAGGAGTTGTGGGGAGGGAGGCTTTCTGAGATGATTACCCCTCTTGCCAACAATACCTGGCTTAGCTTCTGGTGCTACTTGTTTGGGAAGTTATTTTGCATTAACCAGAATGCATGAACCAAGAAAACGTCCTCTAAATGTCCAGCCATGGTACCAAATTCTGCATCAGAGGAAGACAGGGCAGACACCCCATAAAACTCTCCTTCCCTGAGAGACCCCTCATTGCTGCTGCTGCTGCCAAGAGCCAGCTAACCTGCCTCCACTCTGCCCACCAGTGCCTGACAGGCTTTGAGGACACATTGACTGGCCCAGAGGAAGCCTCAGACATCACCCACCCTGGCCACAGCCCCACTAAGCTGAGTCAGCCTATGGGCAAGGTCTCCCTCATGGCCCTTCTACCAGGTGTCATGTCAGCTCCTCCTTTGCTACAGTCCAGTTTTGTTAAGCTTCTCAGTTGATACTTGTTAAGAAGCAACTAAAGCGGAAATGTCAGATTGTATATAGGGTGACAGAATAAAAATAATAATAATAAAAATTCATAGAACTACAGTACCCAAACAATGAATCCTAAGTTAAACCATGGACAATTATAGAAATGTTCTAGCATCAATTGTAACAAATGTTCCACACCAATGCACGGTGTTAATAGGGTGGTATATGGGAATCCTGTATTCTATGCATGATTGTTCTGTAAATGCACAACCTCTGTAACAAAGGGGGGAAAAAAGGCAGTGCTGCCCCCAAGGCCCAAGGTGAATACTCACCAGACTGTCTCAGGAATCGTGTGTCAGCCCACGTGCCACTAGCACCCTTCAGGGGAAGAGAAAGTTCTGTCCCTAAGACCTCAGCAGGGGCTCTAGAAGCCCCAGGAACCATGAGGACTTTTGGAAAGAGGAAAATTCCTTGCTTAGTAGTCAATCAGGCATAAACAGTGATTACAAGTTTAATGTGTCAGTGACACCACAGCATTGGATTGGCAGGGCCTGCTTAGGGACTAGAGTCCAGGAATGAGGGATGATGTCCTTTAAGACACCCGCACATCGACCCAGAGGCTTTGGCCACCAGTGACCACTGACCTTTCCTCACGCAACTAGGCTTGTACTCTGCACATTTAATATTACTTACCACTTATGGTAAAAATTGTAGAGGAAATGTAAACATATACACAGGCTTGGCCTCTGGAAATGGTGGTCTCTGGTCTCTGTTTTAAAAGTAATCTTGCTTACCATTTTAAAAATTTCCTTATAAAGACAGGTGTGGCAGTTTGATGTAATTATGAATTCCAAAAATATAATTGAATCATGCTTGTAAACTGATCTGTTAATCTGGGCATGATTAGGTTAGGATTAGGGTGTTGAGCCCCACCCCTTGGTGGGTGGGGAATCGAATATAAAAGGCAAGGCAAAGGACAGTTGAAGCAGTCTTTTGAGAAGCAGTTTTGATGTTGGAAAGAAGGCCCCAGGGGAAGAGAAGCAAGCCGTTCGCCTGATCGTCTGCAGCTGACCTCGTGGAGGAAACAGGAGCTAAGCCCGGAGAGAAACGCAGCCCCGGGAAGAGAGGAACCCCAGAAGCCTGAACCCTGGCAAACACCGGCAGCTGTCTTGCTCTAACATGTGGCAATGGACTGTGGTGAGAGAAGAAACTTAACGCTTTATGGCCTGATATCTGTGGACTTCTACCCCAAATAAATACCCTTTATAAAGACCAACACATTTTTGGTATTTCACATTAGCACCCCTTTGGCGGACTAATACAACAGGGAATATATTTAAATCAATTTTTAAGTGTTTAATTTTTTTTTTTTTTAGCTTTTTAAAAAATTTTTTATTTATTCACCCTCCCCCCATTGTTTTGCACTGTCTGCTCTCTGTGTGTTCTTCTGTGTCTGCTTGTCTTCTCTTTAGGTGGCAGTGGGAACCAATCCTGGGACCTTCCAGAGTGGGAGAGAGGCACTCAATCTCTTGCGCCACCTCAGCTCCCTGGTCTGCTGCGTCTCTTATCGTCTCTCCTCTGTGTCTCTTTTTGTTGTGTCATCTTGCTGCGCCAGCTCTCTGCACAGGCCAGCACTCCTGCATGGGTCAGCACTCCTGCGTGGGCCAGCAGTCCTGCGTGGGCCAGCGCTCTGCATGGGCCAGCTATCCGCTCAGGCCAGCTTGCCTTTCACCAGGAAGCACCAGGAATCGAACCCTGGACCTCCCATATGATAGACGGAAGCACAATCACTTGAGCCACATCTGTTTCCCTTAAATCATTTTTAATCCCACATCTTTGCCCAACCTTTTCACTCATTTTACAGTTTTCCCACCCCTTGGTTATTCTTTGCACCAAAGTGCAACCACTTTGATCCCTTCTCATTTCCCAAGCAATTACTCTTAAATGTCCACATCACTATGACTTACTACATCTTGTTTAATCCTCCATCAGAACATCTCTTCTGCAAGCCAGTGAACTATGATAAGAAAAAACAATGAAAGGGAGATAGGTCTCCACACCTCATAAATTGCCCCAAGAAGGGTCAACGTCCCCCATGCTTTCCCAGTCTTTTCTCAAGAGATGCAACTTCTGAGAGTAACTGCTGAGTCTAAGCTGTGCCAGTTTCTCTCAATTAGCTGGAGAAGCCTTGGTCAGGAAAAATAAAATCACCTTCAGAAGTAAAGTGCTTCTCCTAAAGACCCTATGGGAGCTGCCCCTTTTCCCTGTTTTAATCAGAAGTTTTGGACATTGCATAGAAGTCCTGTGAAGAGTTCATCTAACTATATCCTGAAGCGTTTCCAGCTTCTTACATTTATGTGGATGATGGAGCATGTCTGCTGGTCTGGGAAAAGGGAATAGAGGAAAATTACAGTCAGTACTTGAGGGTCTCATTTAGTGAAAGGGGAATGGTTGTGACGACAGGAAGTCTGGAGGCAGCGGAGCGTGACTGAGACAAGTGGCTGCCCCAAAAAGGCTCTAAAAGTTGAAAGAAAATCTAAAAATAAATTTAACAAGGAAAAATAAAAATGCCATTAGATTAACATTATTGAGGGAGTGGTTTGGGGGAAATCTGAACAATTACAATTCACACAGAGAGACAGGAAAAAGCAACATGATGGCATTGGACAGGAAAGTTATCTTATGCTCTTTAATACCATTTTACTTGTCTGTAAGGCTTTCATACATTTAAAGATTTACTTCACGTGGGTGCTAATAACTGGTAAAGAATATGAGGGAAGGCTCTTTGGTGCTAGTAAAATTCAGTTGCTTGATATGGGTGGTGGTTAATGTAAAATTTGAAAGGAAGAAGTAAAACCATCTCTATTTGCAGATGACATAACTATATAAAAAAAATCCTAAGGAACCCACAAAAATAAAATGAGTTCAGCAAGGCTATAGAATATAAGATCAAATCACAATAGTCAACTGTATTTCTATATTCTAGCAATGAACAATCTAAAAATGAAATCAAGAAACAATTCCATTTACAGTAACATAAAAAAGATAAATTCTTAGAAATACATTTAATAACAACAAAAAGTGCAAGACATCATACACCGAAAACTACTAAGCTGTTTAAAGAAATTTAAGAAGATCTAAATGGAAAGACTACCCGTGCTCATGGATTGGAAGACTTACTATTGTTAAGATGACAATATTCTCTAAGTTGATCTATAGATTCAACGCAATCACTATCAAAATCCAACTGTTTTTTGTAGAAATAAACAAGCTGATCCTAAAATTCATATGGAATAGAGACCCAAATTAGCAAAAATAATCTTGGGAAGCGGCTGTGGCTCAATCAGTAGGGCTCCCGTTTACCATATGGGAGGCCCCAGGTTCAGTTCCCGGGGCCTCCTGGTGAAGGCAAGCCCGCCCGCACGGTGTGGTTAACTGACCCAGCGAGCACAAGCAGCAAGGGGGGGATAAATGAATAAATAAATAAAATCTTTAAAAAAAAAAAAAAAATCTTGAAAAAGAACAAATTTAGAGGACTCACATTTCTCAATTTTAAGACTTAGTAAAAAGCTACAGTAATTACGACAGTATGGTACTAGCATACGGATAGACATTGGAATAGAACTGAGAGTCTGGAAAGAAACAGATACATTTATGGTCAGTTAATTTTCAACAAGAATGCCAAGACAATTCAATGGGGGAAAGGCTTTTTAACAAGTGATGCTGTGACAACTGGATGTCCACATGCAAAAGAATGAAGCTGGATGCCTGTATCATACCATTTACAAAAATTAACTTAAAATGGATCATAGACCTAAATGTAAGAGTTACAACTATAAAGCAATTAGAAGAAAACATAGGAGTAAATCTTCATAACCTTAGATTATGCAATGGTTTCTTAGATATAATACCAAAAGGAGAAACAAACAAAAAATAGATAAATTGGACTTCACCAAAATTAAAAACTTTTATGCTTCCAAATACCATCGAGAAAATTAAAAGACAACTCACAAAATAGGAGAAAATATTTGCAAATCATATATCCATTAAGGGACTTGGATACAGAATATAAAGAGAATTCTTACAACTCAGTTATATAAAGACAACCCAATTTAAAAATAGGCTGGGGACTGGATATAGCTCAAGTGGTTTAGTGCCTGCTTCCCATATATGAGGTCCTGAGTTTAGTCCCTGAACCTCCTAAAATATGAACAAAAACGAAAGAAAAAACCAACTCTCATTGGGGAGCAGAAGTAGCTCAGTGGTTGAGCACCTGCTTCCCATATACGAGGTCCTGGGTTCAATCTCCGATACCTCCTAAAAAAAATGGGCAAAGGGTTTGAATAGATATTTTTCTAAAAATATACAAATGTCCAAAAGTGCATGAAAAGATACTCAACATTACCAATCATCAGGGAAATGCAAATCAAAACCACAACGAGATATTCCTTCATAGCCACTAGGGTAGCTCTAATTAAAAAGATAGATCGTAACAAGAATTGGTGAGGGTTCTAAAAAATTAGGACCCTCATACACTGCTGCTGGGAATGTATGGTGGTACAGCCGCTGTGGAAAGCAGTTTGGTAGTTTCCTCAAAAAGTTAAACATAAAGTTACTGTATGACCCAACAGCCCACCCTTAGGTATATATCCAAAAGAACTGAAAACAGGCATTTGTACAAATACTTGTATATGAATGTTCACAGCAGCATTATTCATAATAGTTGAAAAGTGGAAACAACCCAAATCCATCAACTGCTGGATGGATAAATACTGTGATCTATCCATACAATGGAGTATCGTTAGGCAATATAAAGGAATGAAGTGGAGGATGGATGTGGCTCAAATGGTTGGACATCATCTCCCATATGGAGGGACCTGGGTTCGATCCCCGGGACTTCCTGGTAAAAAAAAAAAAAAAAAAAAAGGAATGAAGTGCTGGTACATGCTACAACATGGATGAACCTTGAGAATATTATGCTAAGTGGAAGAAGCCAGTCACAAAAGACTGCATATTATATGATTCCATTTAAATGAAATGCCCAGAACAGGAAAATCTATAGATACAGACAGTAGATTATTGTTGCCAGGGGCTGGGGAAGTGGAGATATGGGGAGTAACTGCTAATGGGTAGCGGGTTTCTTTTTGGGGTGAAGAAAATGTTCTAAAATTAGACAGTGGTATGGTTGTACAATTCTGTGACTATATTCAAAACCACATAATTATATACTTTAAATGAGTGAATTTATAGGTTGTGAATTGTTTCTCAATAAAGCTGCTATAAAAAAAAAGAATATTTACTTTAAAAATTCCTTAATTTCATTATTAATCACAATTACCCTTAACCTAGGGTAATAAGACCATTTTCCAAGGTATGGATGCAAGTCCCATAAAATCAGGGATTTTAAGTTTGGTACACCAATAATACCCCAAGATGTAGAACCAAGGCTGAAACATAGTAGGTACTCAATAAATATCCTTATCAGAATAAAAAAAGCAAGAGATAAAGAAACTGTCCAGAACCTGGATTTCCTGATTCCTGAGTCCAGTCCGTGAAGAGGTGTGAGAGACAATGATGTCATGTGTGATGGTTAGGCTAATATGTCAACTCGGCCATCATGCATGTGGAGCTCAAGGTCCCCTGGTCAGGATGCTGCTAACAGAATTATTCCTGCACTAAAGGAAGGATCTGCTCTTGACTGGGGAATGGATGTGCTGTTTATCTATGATAGGGGTGGTCTTTACTGCTGAAAGACATGCTATCTAGGGGACAGGTAAGTAACTGGCAGGGCATCCTAGCAAAAGGACTCAGGTCTTGGGGCCAGGGAAATCTGGGTTTGATTCCACGCTCTGTCCCTTAGCAGGTGTGTTTACCTCATCTTTCTGAGCCTAAATTTCATCTATAAATGGAGATAATACTACTTAAGTCCCAGAGTTGTAAGAATTAAATGAGAAAGTATATGTAATACATAGGGCTTATATGGAAAATATTCTATAAATTTTTGAATTGACATTGATAATAATCAATGAACTAATAAGTTTTTCAAATATCTTGTAAAGAAATAAAAGAAATGAAGATGGGCCAGCGGTTGTTTCCAGACCTCTCAGGAAGCCCTAAAGGGTCCTTAACAAGGGATCCATGAGCTGGAATTGAAATTCAAAAAAACATTTCTCTTGTGGGAACATGTTGGTGTGGTTGTAATATATTTATTAAATAATACACAGTGTAGTGTGGACTTAGTAAAGGGTCCATGGTTTTCACCTGACTGGCAAAGGGGCCCATGGAATAGAAAAAGTTAAGAACCCCTGACCTAAAAAGATTTGGGACCTACTCCCCCAACAGTAAGCACAGCAGAGAAAAGCAGTGACTCCTCACTTACTCCAGGGCCCCCTCCCTAGCAGCCACCAGCCTGGCTTGAGACCAACACAATTACCTTGGGGGGGGAGGAAAGGACCTCAAGGAGGGGTGCAGTACGAGGTCAGAGACAGGAACTACCTCACCCTTGGGAGGGGAGAGGAACACGGGCAATTAAGCCCATGCCAACCAAATATGTTTGTTGTTTTCCTAATTAAAAAGGAGTACATGCTCATAAAAATGCAAATTATGTCCAAGTCCATAAAGTAGAGAAGAGCCAAATTAGCTTAAACTGGTTTCCATCTGTAGCTATAACATCAGGTTTCTCTGCTTATTAAAAGAAAGGGGGGGGGGAAGCCTTTCATTTTGCTTGATGTCTTTTAATAATGCACCTGCAAAAACAAGTCATGTGGGTGCGGATGTGGCTCAAATGGTTGGGCGTCCGTCTGCCATATGGAGGGACCTGGGTTAGATCCCTGGGACCTCCCGGTAAAATAAAATAAATAAATAAATAAATAAAAAACAAAAAAAAAACAAGTCATGTGCTAGAAAATGACAATCTATACAGCTGCGATTGGTTAAAATATAATATATATAAAGCAACCAGCTCAGTGGCTAGCCCACTCTAGGTACTCAATAAACGGTAACTATTTTTTTCAAAATCTTTTTCTTTTAAATGCTCTGTGTAGTTCTCACTGCCATGGAAAAAACTTAATTGAACAGTGCCCTCCAGAGGCCACTGGGAATTCAACTGTGCTGACAGTTGAAGTCTGGGAAAAGGCTTTCCAGAGAAGGGCAAACTGCAATAGATAGAGAAACGCAATTTAATTTTCTTTTCTATTTGCTTGGGAGCCAGTAGCCAGGCTTGGTGTACTATGGCCTATTAGTACCTCAATAAGGGATCTAAATTTCAAATCGTTTGTCCAAAACCATCTTGGGCAACCAACTGGCTCTCTGTGGATGACAAGGGAGAATCTTAATATGCAGGTACGCAAGTCCATTACAGTTTATTAACTACATCATGACATGAATGTTCTGAAGTTACATACTAGAAGAAGTCAGGAAGAAGAGACTGTAGCTGAAGGATGTCTAAGTAAACAGGTGGGTGAGCAGCAAGGGCATGGGTCAAAGAGGGTACATTTGGTATCATTAATAATTAGGCTTTCCAGACACGGAAAGCAAGGAGAGTTCTGAGGAGCCAGGCTTGGCTGTACATATAAGCAAGATAAGGGTTGTGTTTCTTGGATCTGAATGATGTCATTCCTTAGTGAAGGAAACAGGTTATTCTGATCTTATCTCATTATCACCATATTCTTACAGATCAAAATATCTTTGGTCCCTTACATGTGAAATGAAATCACTGAATGGGAAAGGGCTTTTCTAGGTCTCACACCCAAGAAGGGCTCCATAGGTGTTTTGCTGATCAACTATCAATTTGTCAACCACTTCAGTATTTTGTGTAATACTAGAAAAACCCAGTATAGCTTAAATATTAAGGCATTGTGTTGTACCTTATAATGTTGGAAAAACTCAATGTAACTCTTGCTCGTATTTCAGGAGGCACTAAGAACGACAGATTTGACATGAACCAGATTTAGCTCCACCAAAAATGTGTAAAAATGTGTAAAGATAATTTTACTCATTATCTTTACTAGAATCTGTAGTTCTCTGTACCTTCACACCCTACCACTCCCCATTCTTATTAGCCCAATATTAACCAATCCTAGGTACCATGTATCTTTTAAGATCAACTGAGAAAGGAAAACTATATTTCCAGACCCTTCTTAGAAATGTCACCCTAATGATTAACTTTCTTTGTTTCAATGCATATAAAAGCGGTGAGAAAAACTCTTATCAGGGAGGCGGATTTGAGATTGTACATCTCCCGCCTCCCCTCGGCTAATGACTAAAGCCACTTTTCCTTCCTGGTCTAGTCCGGTGTGTCTGTCTATTCTGCCACACCACGTGAAGGTACCCAGCGGAGAAGCAGCGTGGCGCCTCTTCATTTGACTAGGGCTTATTTGTTGGCAAGGAATAGTTTACTAGGACACGGACATCATGGGAACCGGTGCTGGGAACTATAAATCCCCAAGGCCCCGGAAGCTACTGTCCCCATTCCTCTCTCTGGGGACACCGTGTCCTCCCATCCCCTTTCTGCATGTCCACTCAGAACTCCCCCAGAAGGACAAGCTTCTCCATGGCTGCCCTCCTGTAGTTCTGGAGCAGGTGGCTCCACCTCGCCCAGGTCAGGATTCGCCCCTGACTCGGTTTGCCCTTTCGGGTCACCTCACAGAGCTAAGCAGCTTGGTCTCATAGTGGCTGGATTCCCAATTCCCAGGAGATGAAACTAGTCTCAGTGGCTGGATTTACTTTGTTTATCCATCCCTGCGGATGGCCATTAGGCGGGGGTAGTGATGTGTGGGAGGGAGGGGAGCGGAGACAGGTAAGAGCAAGCACTTCAAAGCATTTGCTTTTCTTTTAACAGTGCCTTAATATTTACAGGGGGTTTACTGTGGACTATGCACTCAACTAAGAGCTTTCTACGTGTCATCTCATTTAATCCTCACCACCCTCCTACGAAATTTCATCTTAGGAAGGAACTGCTGAGAACAATGTGCATCTTTCAATAATTTTCTTCTGTGCATTTTACTCCCATTTTAAAGACAAGAGAATTGAGGTCTCCGGAGAGTGAGCCCACATGGTTATTAAGTGGCTAAGCCAGGATTTAAGCCGAGGCCATCTGATTCCAAAGCCTGTGCATTAACCAACAATCCTACCCCACCTCTCAATATAGCGCCTATGGAAGGTAGATAAGGCGACTGATGCAGAAGAAACCTCAGACTTGGCCTTGCTCTCAGGGAGTTCATAATCTGGTTGGGAGAGACAAGACTTACACATGTGAAACAATTAGTAAATGACATGAGAGCGATTACATACTAAATTGTGTGTTGCCCATTGTATTAGTTTTCTATTGCTGTGTAATGAATTCCAACAAATTTAGAGGCTTTGGAAAAGCATCTGTTTATTAGCTCAGAACTGTAGGTCAGAACTACAACATCCTATGGCTGGTGTTTTCATTTGTCAAAGGGCTGCTGATGCAAAGTACCAGAAATGGGTTGGCTTTTATAACGGGCAATTTATTTGAGGAAAAGCTTATAGTCCTGAGGCCATGAAATGTCCAAAACCAGCCATCAGGAGAGAGAGAACCAAAGACAGCTGCCACATGGTAAAGCAGGACGGCAGACGATCTCTGCCTAGGTCTCTGCCTTCCCCTCCACAATCTATCCTCTCCTGGAGCTCAGCTGTGGGCTACTAGGCATAGGGCTTGTCTCTTTCCAGTCTTCCTCTATCAGTCTCGGCTCCTCCGCTTTCTTCCCGAGTTCAGCTGCGAGCTATCAGGCATTTGGCTCATCTCTCCCTGGGCCTCAGCTCTTTGAGACTCTCGAGGGCTTCTCTCCTTGCAGCTCAGCTGTAGGCAAGACTGGAGTCCTTTCTCTCACATTGCAGGATCAAATATGGCGGCACCATTTTCCTATTTCTGTCTCTCTGTAGGTTTCAGTTTATATCAGACCCAGCAAGAGGGTGGGCCCTCAACCTGAGCCATGCCTCACTAACATAGTCCAATCAAAAGGGCCTCATCCACAGGAATGTTATTAGTTCAAAAACATATTCTTTCTCTTTTGGGGATTCACCAAATTCAAACTGTCACAGCTGGGTTCTTGGCTCAGTTTCATAGGGCTGAAATCAAGGTGTTGACTGGGTCTTCGAGCTCATCTGGAGCTTGGGATCCTCTTGCAAGCTCACAGGAGACAGAATTCAGTTCTTTGTGGTTGTAGGACTGAGGTTCCTATTTTCCTGCTAGTTGTCGCCCCTTTCCACCAGCCATTGACCACATGTCTACTTTCTTCCAGGCCAGCTGGAGCATGTCTCTCTGATTTCCCTTTGTTACCAGCCAGATAAATCTCTGCTTTTAAGGGCTCATATGATTAGGTCAGACCCACCCAGATAATCTTCCTTTTTTTAAAAGACAACTGTGCCTTATAACACAACCTAATCATGAGAGTAAATGCCATCAAATTCACAGTCCTGGGGTTTATGTAGGGCAGGTACATGGTGCGGGTAAGGGTATGGGATTCTGGATGTCACCTTAGAATTATGCCTACCACACCTACTCATATAGATAGTATGTGTGTGCAGGTTAGAGATGTTTATAGGAGGAAGAGAAGGGAAGGGTTCATGGAAGAGGGGGACTTGAACTGGACCCTGAAGTTTGGGCCATGTTGGAAAAGAAAGCATTTCACTGGATGGCCTTAGAAACTCAGTGACATCCTGCAAGCTAATTTGGAAAAAATTATGGATAAAACTTTCAAAGAATATTAAGAAAAAAATAGAGCAATGAGATGGAGGAGGAAGCAAGCACAGTTATATGTTACAACATAATCAAAATACTGAGTGATGAATACAAAATTAGAAATAGAGATCAGATGAACAAAAATAGATCAGGCAGAAATAGATCTGTGTATGTGTTCATATCTCATGACAAATCAAGCCTCCAAATTAATTGAGGAAAATTATTTACTAAATGGCGTGTTTGGATAATTACATAGCAATTTAGAAAAAAAAAAAAAGATTTAAATATCCACCGTACATCAGAATAAATGCCAGTAAAATTAAAACTTAAATTATAAATATAAATTGCAAAATATAATCACTAAAATTGGTGGAAGAGTTTCAGGTCTTTGAGAAGATGGCAACATTCTAAAATTTGAAGTGGTGAAAAGACAATTGATTGCCAGGAAAACAAAAACAGTTAAAACTTCCATACAGGGACAGCAACTTTAAAAAGATTCAGGGGAATTTTAACCATATCAGATAAATATTAAGAACTATAACATTTAAATGCAGTAATTTAAATTCAATAATGAAGATTAAGACCCCAACTGATAGTGGGCAAACACAGGTGACTTAAGGTAACAGGTAATATGTACGTCAAGCTGGTGGAGGCCCTTTGCGCTGAGCACCAAATCCACCTACTTAAGGTTGATGGCAAAAAGACACTAGGGGAATGAGTAGGCCTCTGTAAAACTGACAGAGAGTGGTTGGTTGCAGTTGTGAGGTTGTTAAGGGCTATGGCAAAGAATTTCAGGCGAAGGATGTCATCAAAGAATATTTCAAATGCAAGAAATAAACAAATAAAAACCTACGCTCTCTCAAAAAAAAAAGATAACAGGTAAGATAAAGTCATGGTTAAAAGCTTTTTTTTTTTTTTTTTAGGACATACCAGGGAATGAACCCAGGACCTTGTGCATGGAAAGCAGGCACTTAACCACCGAGCTACATCCACTCCGCCACAAGCAACATGCAGGACTGAAAAATTGGAAACGATAGCAAGAACATGCTTACCTAAATTATCACTGATGATTCTAATTATCAAGACTATTTAATAAGGTGGAAGATGTTTAAACGTGTTGAGTTCTACATTTAGTGTGATTCAGTATTTTAAAGGCATTCCTATGGTGTTGGTGAAGCTGTGAGAAAACAGCCACTTTTACACACTGTCAATGAGGTTGCAAATGAGTGTAACCTCTCAAGGAAAGCAATTTCCAACATGAGTGAAACATTGAAAATGTGCATTCGTGTGACTGAGGATTCAACTTCTAGGAATTTCTCTTTCATATACACTTGTACATTTGCACAAAAATACGTGACAAGAAAATTTACTGCAGAACTGCAGAAACACCAAAAGACTGGACAATAAAAATGTCCATCCACTGGTGATTGATTAAACAAATCAAGTGAGAACCCTTCAGTGGAATATTGTACAGCAGTAAAAAAGAATTGGAGAAAGTGATGAGCTCTGATTTGGAGCAATCTGTCAGATAGGTTTTTTTTGTGTGTGTGTTTTTTTTTAAAGATTTTATTTTATTTATGTATTTATCCCCCCTTGCTGCTTGTGCTCGCTGTGTCCATCTGCTGTGCGTTTTTCTGTGTCTGCTTGTCTCCCCCTGCCGGATCGTCCTGCTGTGTCAGCTCACCACGCTGCGCAGGCTGGCTTGCCTTCATCAGGAGGCTCCGGGAATCGAACCCAGGGCCTCCCAAATGGTGAACGGGAGCCCTATCGATTGAGCCACATCCGCTTCCCTGTCAGAGAGGTTTTTAAGCAAAAAAACAACAACAAAAGTCAAGCTGCAGAACAGTATGACTAGTGTGTCCGCAATTTGTGCAAAAGGAGAAAACGCTTAGAGAATACCCAGGAAGATACCAAAACACTGCTAAGCAAGCAAGGCTCTTGGGGGCAGCTGGGAGGTAGTGACTGGAGAATGGGGATCCAAAGTGAGAAGGAGACTTCTCACTCAACGTCCTTCTGTGCTATTTGAATGTTTTACCATGTGTATACATTACTTTCCAATGAAAATACTTGTCAACAAGGAAAGTATTCTGAAAACTATATATTGTCCATGAACAGGGTTTAGATGGAGATAAAAAATTAAGTCTGTTGAGTTAGTGTGGTAGAGTTACAAGCACATGTTCAGATTAGATCTTGACATAGGAAAATTATTTGAAGAGAACGTAGTCGAGTTGCAAGTTATTCTTTTTTTTTTTTAATGTTACTTTAAACGTTGTTTTAATGTTGCCATTGAATAAATAAAAAAATTAGTGGGAGGGGGAAGGTGCCTGAGGAGTTAAGTAATAACTTTATAAATACCTTGTTTTGAGATGAATGCATAGTAGACTAATGAGCCAGAAAGAAATGACAAAATGTGCAGTTACAGGACAGGAGCCGCAGTGCCTGTGTTTGGTGGGGCGGCGGCCTGGACACACCACAGTGGGAGCTCAAGAAACAAGAGGAGGATTTGGGAAAGCTAAGAGGGTCCCGCTTGCAGGGTCAGAGGAAAACCAGTCCTCAGAAGGCCAGCTGAGGATAGATAGTGGGGATGGGGTTGAGGAGCGCTATCTAGAGCCATAAATCTCAAATGAGAACTTTCCTTAAGAGGACACAGCTACCCTCTCTACCGGTGAGATGGCTACTCTAGAAATTTTGATTTCTCATGTCTCTCAGGAAGAAAAAGGTTTTGAACATGAACCCCACACACACACGTATTTACTTATTTAATGTGCAATTGTACTATTGTACTACTACAGTAAATGCACTATAAAACATAGAAACACAGATTTTAATTTTTTTAACAGAATAAAAATTTTTTTTAAATCCATGGAACTGCGTAACACAGTGAATCCTAAATTAAGCCAGGACTATAGTTAATAGCACAATTATAAAAATGTGCTTTCATCAATTATACAAATGTATCACACTAATGCCCAGTGTGAGTAATAGGATGGTATAAGGGACTCCTGTATTTTATGCACGATTGTTCTGTAAACCCACAACTTCTCTAATAATAAAAATAATAGTAATAACATAAAATTTTTTAAAAAGTAAAAAAGATATGCTTAACCTGACATCCTTGATATCTTAAAATCTTTTTCACCTTTACTAAAAAAATTAAGACTAATAAAAACGAACACCATTTTTAAGACAGCTATGTAGTTAAATATACTTCATGGTTACAGAAAAAACTTGGTTTAACACTTTGGGAATGTGATAATTAATAAGTATGGTATGAATTTCAGAATAATTGCATGTTGGTTTTAACAGTTGCCACAGCTGACGCTACCTCACAAGGTTACATAGATACAAATGTAAGGTGTGTGTTGGGGGCTGCATTTAATCAATCATAATTTCATTTGAAAAGGTTTTGATTAAAATTCTGTGAGGTAATGTTCAGCTTCCTTGAGTTTTTCTTGCAAACTCATTGAAAGGTGCTGATTTTTAGTAATTTTTAACCTGTCTGTTTTCTAAAATTCTTTGTTTTGGAAGATTTTTAAAATAGAAAATTTTGTTTTCAAGATTTTAAGTATGTTGATGAGAGTGTTTGCTGACAAACATATCATTTTTGTAAAAAAAAAAAAAATAGTCATATAACTAAGGAAACATTGCCAAAAATCCATTTTGAAAGTTCTCTTTCCATAGCATGGATTTATTTCAAAAAGTAGTGACTTTCTCATTAACATCCTCTTTACCTTAACAAGACAGATTGTGTGTGTGTTTGGTTTATTTTTGTGAAAACCTCCCAGAAAAATATTCCTGAGAACATTTGTTTTCATGGATCAGGTCAGCAAATTTTGTCTTTAATGTAGAAGAAAAAAAAAGCATCCTCATCTGTTAAGTGTGATCTCTCTGCTAAGCACGTTGCCACAAGCTAAACATCAGACCTCTACAAAGTAAAAATCATTATGATGGTCATTCCCCATCGTATTACACAGAACGCTAAAAATTCTACTAATTTTTAAAGGTCTTGTTTTTATAAAATCAACCAAACCAATAGAATTCTTCAGCACTTTTTGCACTTCTGTCTTTAGCTTCTTTGCTGCATTAACTTGCCTAGGACCAATGTGGTCAATCAATTTCATGTTCTGGGCTATTTTTATAACTTTACCCTGAATTCTTTTCTTATTTCAGTCAAAGCAGCTGTTAAAGTACATAATTTTCCCATAAAGCATTATTCTAACTAATGAAGTCATTGACTGTTGAAAATACATCTTTTCTCGTACCTCTTTCCTTTAGTGACTCATAAATAAGTGGGTCTTCTATTCATTATTGAAACAGGTTCAAGCAAATACTGTTATTTGGAACATGTGTTAAACAGCAGTACTTACATCCAGCTATATAGCAAACCTCCCACATGGCATCTATATATTTTTTAAAGTTCAGCAAAGTTTTCTGTGCATCTTCCAACAGAATTTTCTGACTAAACCATGCATTTTATTTTGTAGCTATATTGTCTTCCACGTACTATTTTAGCAATTTTTAAAATTGCTAATAGTATATGGTTTTTGCTGTTAGCAAATTAAGTAAAAATAAACCTCAAACAGGCTTCTACATATTCAGTTCAGTGAAATTCTGAATTATATTTAGTATTGCATGCCTTCAAACACTGCTATAACATTAAAACAAAGGTTTTAGTTCAGATGAAATCATTTAATCCACAAACCCACTACCCCATGTAAGCCTACATATACTACATCTCTTGAAATAAGTCAAGGGTGAATTACCCAGTGAGGGGGCCTTTGTGGGTCTCCCCCACTTCCCTCAGGACACACCACCTACATACAAGACACAGGTTTTTCTGATATAGACTAAGGAAGAATGCCACTCTCAATCCATTTCTAAAATATTAGTCAAGTGCAATTTTTTATTTAAGATAAAAAATATAACCTGGGATGCTAATAGATTTTTCCCATACTCCATGGATCTTCTTGGGCATCCCACTCTGGCGACCACTTTACTAGAATATGAACCATTTTCAGGCGACTGCCATTTAAGTCCTCTCAACCCATTCTGCTGGGTCAGACAAGGATTACCCAGGAATGGACATGTGGACTAAATAACGCCCCTGAGTTAGGGACAAATCACAAGACTTGCCACACAATTTGACAGAACCCTGTACATAAGAGAGCTTGAATTTTTAAAAACACACCCTTATATCCACCCCATAATAGTTCAGGCCTCCTTCAGGGACATTTGTGAAAATATATCTGTGATTCCAATGGACAAATAACGTTACTTAATAAATCCCAGCCCCATTTAACCTCACAAATCTCACAGCCCAGCCTGAGCTGGCACTTCAATTATGGAAATATCCCAAATTGACAAATGGCTTCCCAAACGGAAAGAGCAAATCTGAGTGCAAGAGACATTGTAAATGAGAGAACTGTCTTTTCCTTGGTGAGGAAAAAGTTCTCAGCAAGGTACCTGTGGGAAGAACCGGCTACTGGGCAAGGTTGCAGCCCATGCATCCAAGTCTCTGTGGCTTTGAGATATGTAGAACCTGGATACATGCACTTTGAGTATTTCTCTGTATATTTCAATATCATTATGCCTGGTCACCTAACAAGCCACTAGTAGCCACAGCTCCATGAACGTTTTGCATAACAAACTCACATCCTCAAAACCTTTGGAGGAAGATCATGCTTCAAAGAAGAATCTTATGAAAAAACCCATAAAACTGTTTAAACCCATGTTTTCTTTAAATTGTACAAAAGAGAAATATATTTAGGTCCTTAAATTTTCAAGTTTTATTCCCCACCAGGAGGAGGCAGCAATCCAGTTGAACACCAAAAGATGGGAGCTCAAATGGTTTCGACTCTGTGCAAATACAGGTTGAATGAAGATGTAGCTCATTCGGAACAGATGGGCCCAGTTGTGTGGTTATCTGCCTCTACTTCAGAAGTACTGGCAAAGCTCAGCACTCAATGCCCTTTTGGGAAAGAAAAGCTGAGAGTTATTTGAAGGTATCCAGTGTCCAAAATGAGAGCATAGCTTATAACTTAATACTTGGGCAGAAAAAATGAAGTAGAAGTCAAAATTCCTGAAAATGGCCCAGGCATGTCCATAAATTGGAGAAGGGTATGAAGCCCGGCCAGTAACATCATGATAACACTAAGATGCTTTTTTCCTTTTCTCTTTGTGGTTTACAGTTACAATTACAATTACCTGAAGTAATACTAAGAGTTTTATTTAAAAATGACTGTCTTAAATGGGACATTTGGGTTTTCCATGTTCCATGGCTCAAGTCAGAGACCCAGCAGTGGCCTTGTTGCCCTCAATTGGCTCTGATGGGAGCATCAGAGGAGAAGAAAGTCACCAGAATAAAATTAAAGAGCATCTCTAGATCTGCCTCTGAAACCTCAACTCCTTAAAATAATGGAAAGTTGCACCTCTGATGTTTTTCTCTTCCTTTGTGAAAAAAAAAAAAAAAAAGTGGACCAATGGTGAGGAAAAAGCTGAAAGGTTGCTTTGGACAATTACTTGTATGGTGTGACTGGAGGTGTGCCCAAGCTGCAAGTTTTCTTAAAGAATCCACCTCGTTGGCTGTCGTGTTTGAAATGCCCATGGTACTCACGTTTTCCTAAAGGCTTTATGATTCCAGAAGGCTTGAGTTTGATAGACTTGGGAAGGATAAATTCCCTCCACCATCAGTCTGGGAAGAGGTGGGTTAATCAGACCAGCTGTCCATCTACTTGTGAGAGAACTGAGAGGTAATGCCACTGAGGGGAAATCCAGTGGGGCACCTCCACGGGGCAGCACGAGGACACCAGTCACAGAGTGGACTGAATCATCTGCTCGGTGATGGCTCAGATGTTTGCCATTCTAGAGAGAGCACCGAAGACAGAAAACATCACCCGAATAGCACAGTTGTGAAACACTTCCAGCCTAATGAATAATAATAAACTTGACTAAAACTCCCAGCATTTTCCCTCACTGTACTCAATTTCAACCACAAGATGGCAGGCGATGGACCTCGGATCCTCCACAGCCTTGCCAGGATAGCACACTGAAGAGCTGAGAAGGCAAGCTCCTACAGTCCACTTCAATGGTCATCAGTTACACTTTTATGAAGCTGCTAAATTTTGTTAAACTCTTATTTAGAAGATAGGTTCTAGACGTAGTCACCACACATTTTAGAGAATATGTAGAAAAGCTTAGTTTTCTCTTTGTTTTCACTTTAAACTCTAATCTCACTTGTTAGCATTGAAGGAAAAGTACTAAAATTTGAGTCAGAGGCCCTGAATGAATTGTAGTCCTCAATCTTCTCCAAGAACATACTTGGTCCAAGGAAACCACATCCTGGAGCCTCGGTTTCTTCCTTGAAACAATGTGAAAATAGGACTTAGATGGACTCTGGGGTACCTTCCAGAAACCAAGTCATGATATGAAATATAATGTGGGGAAAGCAGGCTGAAAAGAATGAAGTGTGGAACGAATGCAGGGTCTCGTAACGCTTCATTTCACTGCATCCTTGGGGAATGGACCATTCCACATAAGTTTTCCAGATAATTGAATTTTAAATGCTGATACTTGTTTTCCTTTCAACCTTCTATAATGGAAATCTTTCTAAAGTATATTACACGCTTCTCTGGTTTCTTAAACAGCAAACTGAATATAATTTCACCTTTCCTTAATGGCCCAAGGTCATCATGATGACCACCTTTTCCTATATGTCCAGTGCTATATAGAGAGAACACCAGGATGCCTTTGGACATAGCCAGTCGGAGAGGACCCTCCTGCTAAATGGCCCCAGAAACTATATTATAAAGCTATAATCGGCAATTCCTCCTCTCTACGATCTCCTACATCACTACCTACAGTCATTTCTCCAAGTAACACCTTCTAGCAGCCTCTTGACACTCTGTTTAAAATCTGCTATAACCCAGAGGGAACTCAAGGTTGCCATGGGTAACCAGAATCTAAGCTTGTGACAAGCCTGGATTTAATTTTACACACAATTTAAAGGCAGTGGGTACTGTGCTGAAGCTAACTTCTGGTCAGGGCTCATATTCAGCTTATCCGCACAGTATGTAATACCTCTGTGCCAGTTAGCCAATTGGCCTGAGCTGCCCAGGGCCCTTCTGCCAGCCCAGCCACTCTGATCCCTCTCCACAGTCCACATCCAGGAACTCAAAGGTGCTGCCAGGTGCTGTGGACTCCAGGACCCTTTTCCATCAGGCATTTGGTGCTGTTCCCAACTGCTTGGTGCCTAGTATGGGTTCAACTATGTCAACAAGACATCTTCAAGTCCTAACTCCCAGTCCTGGGGATGTGACCATATTTGGAAATGGGGTCTTTTGTTAAGATGAGGCCAAAACTGGATGAGGATGGGCCCTAACCTAATCCCATATGACTGGTGTCCTTATAAGAAGGGGAGAATTGAGCACAGACAGACACCAGGGAGATGCCAGGAGAAGATGGAATCAGAGATTGAAGTCCAAGGACTGCTGGCAACCCACCAGAAGCCAGGAAGGGGCAAGGAAGGATTCTCCCCTACAGATTTTGGACTTATAGCTTCCAGAACCGTGAGACAATCATTTTCTGTCGTTTTGAGCCATCCAGTTTGTGGTACTTGGTTACGAAGACCCTAGCAAACTAAGACAGGGCCCATGCCAGACTGGTTGCTCTGTATTCTGGATCGAAGATTATTCCTCGTATCTGCTGAGCTCACTGCCCAAGTGTAAGGCTCTTCTCCTTCCCTCACATTCAAAGACCCTTCCTTTGTTGCCTGCTGTGCCCTGGGTGGTTCAGTCTGCCTGAGACAGACCAGGTGGGGTGTTAAAAGCTGCCTTGTAATACTGTATGAATGTGTTACTATGAACCAAATATATTGTGTAATATATTGTTTGATTAAAAAAAAAATGTATATGTATCCATTAGATTTAATTGAGAAATGTATATATTTATTCATCTGTGTTTACTTTTTAGTTTTTAATTGTTTATATTTTCAATTATTAAATGTACAAAATAAAGTTAAAAAAAAAAAAAAAGCTGCCTTGTATTCAATAGCTACCTTGTGCCAGGAACTGTATTCAGTATGTTATTTAAACCATCTTACCTGAGGCACTAAATCACCCTATTGGGGAAAGAGCATCAACCTTCTGTGGATGAGGTAACACCCACGGTCAATGGCAAATCAGCCAGCCTGGAAGCCAGATCAGCTCTCTCCAAGGTCTGTGTTCTTTGCACCGTGCTCTGCTCATGTTCATTATTTTACAACACTTTCCAGCTAAGGTGAAAAATACATTTTGAGTGAAACATGAGCCCTTTTATTTTTCAGAAAAGGCGAATTGTTTTTGTTTTGGTGTGTGGGTTTGTTTTTTTTTTTTTTAATTAGTTCCACATTTTGTTACCAATTTGGAACAATCTGTCCTCAGGGAACAGATCTATTTTACTTATGGAAGAGCTAGCAGGAGTGCCTGGGGTTACAAACTATTCCTTGTAGGGACTAATCTAAAAAGCATTCCCATTTCTCCCTATACCAAACAGGAGTAAACAGAACATTCCAGAAAATGCTGTCTTTTCCAGAGTGGGTGTGGTGGAGCTCACACACACAAAAAAAAAAAAAAAAAAAAAAAAAAAAAAATCTCCCATGTGTTACCACTATGCCTACAATGTGGGTGACATGACATCAAACACAAATAACATTCCTCCCCGTACCAGAAGGTTCTATAGAAACTGACACCAAGATGATGTTATTACCACTCAAAAGGATAAGAGGTTACCAGAGATCCTTGGTGAGCGTAGAAGCAAACTGCAGACCTCAGGGTATCAGCCATAAGGCAAGAGCAGAGCCTGCAATTTGGGGACAGTACCCTATCCAGTCCCCTAGAGTTAGCTTCCCAGCTGGGCCTGGGGTACAGAGGACTGTCAAACTCATGGCTGCAAATTTGTTCTTTCCCCAAGGATGTGCCTTCAAAATTGACCTTAAACTAATTTTTGAAATAAGCAGACCATGACCTCATCGTCCACATTTTGCACCTGCTCCTCCCACACTTAACACATGTGATTTTTCAAAGTGACCTCTTCCCAAAGCATCCACAGTGCTTTAAAGTTCCCAGAGTAACTCTTGTCGGGGAGGAAATAATTTGAAGAGCTGACTCACCAGAAGGTGACAGGGTGAAAATAACACCTAAGGTAGTTCTGAATTCAAAATCAAACTCAAGAGAGGGAGCAGAACAGACTGCCCCAAAGAAAGCCTCACAATACTGTGAGTGTAAGAGTGGATGACTGCTCATATTGGTGGGGTGGGTGAGAAGTGGTGTGTCTGCCTCTGAAATCTGTTGCTAACAAAAAAGGGTGGATGTGTAATCATCAATCGAGGGGGAGCTCTTTGCTCAGGGACAGAGAGGTCCACCGGGGTCTCTACAGAACCCTAGTGCCTATTCACCATTTTTCAGGACAAAACCCACATAGGTGGGTGGAAACATTTAATGTTGAAGGAAATTGTTATAGTCAGTTACGAAAGTGAAAAGGAACATTTTGAGAACATTCAAAACACTTGAAGCGCTCTAACACCTACATCTCAAAGTGTTTCTAGCCCTTAAGCTACGGCTTACTACTAAAGCTAGTCCTAAGCTAGTTTGCCAAAGGGATTCTGTATTAAAATTGGGTTTCTTTTTATAAGATGAGGCAGGGGCTTCTGTTTTCCTTGTCAGTCGGGTAGGTGGAAGCCTCATAGCTTACCTCCAGTCATTTTCTTCCTTAGTGTCCATGAATACACTGAGGAGATACTTTGTCAAGCTGTAAGCCATCCATGAAATTAAGCACCAGACCACAAGACCTGGACTAAAATATAACTCCAGGGCCAACTTTTGGGGTAGTATAGCACAGTGATTAAGAACACAGATTGTGGAGCCAAAGAGACTTGGCTTCAAATATGGTTCTGCCACTTACTTCAGTAACCTTGGACAAGTTATGTGACCTCTCTGTGGCCAAGCTTTCTTACCCTAAGTGTTACATTATAGAGTTGTGGTGGGTATTCAATGTGCTCATGGATGCAAAGAGATGAACATAACACCTAATATGATAGAAACTGTTCAATAAATAGTACTTCTTCTAATTATTGAAGAGAACCAGGAAATGAACCTTGAAAACTCAAGCTAGTCTCCTTCTCTCTCTCTCTCTCTCTCTCTCTCTCTCTCTCTCTCTCTCTCTCT